>DWEE01001793.1:0-12575 GCA_018245755.1 Parelbella macleannani
GCTAATATGAAAGAGACATTTAATATAAAAAGACAAAATTCAATTATCGAAGCGAGAGGGCGAAGCTATATAGCACTGATGTGGTTGCGGATAACTGGAGAATTGTAAAATTAAGCTAAGCTGATCGCGGTCAGCTTTTGGATGGGTGACCGCCAGTGATAACCATTTAACTACAAAGGTTTCACGCTTCGTAATAGGTAGGCATCTATACGAAGTTACTGCAAAAGGTTTTAGTTTCAAAAGCGCGCAGGTCATGCCCGGTTTTGTCAACAACGTTTGTGGCGACCGATTGGTCGACATCCAATTGACTAACGATTGAATTTCGAGACGACTGAAATGAACACAATATTATTCTGTTTAATGCACTATATGGTCCCATTGTAAAAACACAATGGACTTTGCTTTCGTTATGACAGTTACTCTACGGGAAATATCTTGATTTTCAGACATCCAACGTAAACCACACTTGATTGACACTTGCAGGTCCTCCAGCGAACTTCCAGCAAGACTCTACCGGAAGAGGAGTCAGTAGTCAGTGTGTACACAAACCAGCCGCCCGCAGCCAACAGCAGTCGATTCGATGTGTACCACCTTATCGCTAATAACATAGCTGAAAGGATAACCTCACCAATTTACAAGTAATACTGGCTTCTTTTCTTTTTTTCGTCGTACAGGATACAGAAGTAGGCAGGGAAAGCCACCAATGAATTCGAAAAAACTTTATAATAAAAAGGTTCATAATTTTTTATTATTTTACAGGTTCCTCGGTATAAGCAGAAACAAAACCGATGTGCCAAAGACGACAACAGAACGACCATTCAGCAAAATCGAGATATTAGACGACACTCCAGAAGATGTCACGAAACCAGATTTGAAACCAGTCGACAACGAGATATCTAGCGATAAAGACGTAGAAGAACTATCTGCTGATGCACTCAAGAAAGCGGATAAAAAACCAGAAAAGATTACGCTCTACTCTAGTTACCTTCCATCGAAAGTGACAGAACTAAATGAGACGGAAAACGAACTCGGTTCTGATATAGAGACATTTGGCTTTGATGATGATAATTTCGATGACGGAGAAAATGAAGCGTCCCCACGAGATGGACCGCTGACTTTTATTCTAGAACTAATAGGTAGCTTCATTCAATTGGTGTATGGCGGCATCGCGTCTTTGTTTACAACAAAATCAAGTTAAATTTTGCCCCGAAGCTTTTGACTACATTACAATTAAAAAAAAGTACAAAATAAAAGAAAATAGTAAATAAATACTTCCTTTATATTATTCAGATTCAATGCAGTTGAAATTTTTTAATAAGATTTCGAAATAAAATAGGATCTTAGTGAGTGATATAATCAAAGTGATATAAGAAAGTGAGGGTTTAACAAGGCAGTGTTCTAGAATTTTATTTTTTAAACGTGTTTTATAATACATTTGTATACGTTTAATGTATTGGTTTGTGTGAAGCTTTAATATTTCTTTATCTTATTGGTATAAGGATATTTATTTCAGTCATATTTTCTAGTTTTAGTGCAATTGTTTATTGAAGAATTACGAGTAGGTACAGATATAAATGTTGACATTCATGACATTGTTGACAAAATGAAACAATTCATTTGAATGGCACATAGTAATTGATTTTGGTTAGGTATGTTTATGCAACACTACATGCTATTTGATACGAGAAAGACTGAAGACAGCATTGCAGTCTGTCGAGGTATTATGGAAAAGAAATTTGGAGGGAAGTAAAATGATCTAAGATTGTACGATGAAAATTGTAACAATATTTGTAAAACAATTTGGAATTGAAGAAAACAGTTCTATTGGAAATGTATTAGTTTAATTTTAAATCCTTTCAATCAGTGTGTCAGTTCGTACGTGTTCCCAATTATATAGAAAAAATATAATAAAACAGCATATCGGTCTTAAAAATGTGTCTCTTGGTGGATCAATTATGACCAATATTTTTAATAATATTACATAGTACAAACTAAAAAAATGATAACATAACGTAATTAGTGTATATTTACAAATTATTTATGAAAAATGTAAAAACCGAAATGTCGAATAGTTATTAAAATAAAAATAGGCCTGTTACATTTCTGCTTAAAATAGAAAAGGTTGTTTAACAAACCAATGTAACATCAACATGAGTAGGGAAATTATTCTGAGAAAAACTCGCCGCAGAGGCCAGTTTCCATCAAAACGTTGGTGGGTGAAGGGGAGAGGGCAGTGGCGTAGGGGGTAATATAATATTATGTTTCAACCAAAACGAAGAGAGCATAGATGTGGCCTGCCTAGAGCTTGATTGGATATTATTTGCGGCCAACGACTGTCTACAACACGTCAGTACCTTGCTACAACGTCATCAAACGAGATGCCTCGTTAACCTCTGCGTGTTATAACAACGAGGCCAATGTTTAAGGTCGCCGTAATGCCAATATTGGCGTAATCTGCTAATGAAGGCACACTATTGTAATAATATAATATAACGAAAAATTATTACTAAAAGAAATTTGTAACTATGTGTATTCCAAAAATATAGTGGTGATAAATAAGGTTACATGTGAAAGTCATGATGAAATATGTTGTAATTTTTTTATGATAAAACGTTATATAATTATTCATGTAGTAATATTGACATTTTGCTGTTATTGTCCGACCTTAACAGATGGCGTGCACGGCTTTCTTAAACCGATATGGAATTACACCTTAAAACATCAGTTCACATGGTACAAAAACTAGAGCCAATATACACATAATTAGAGCCAATATAAGCAATATGCATTAGCTTCCAGCACCAGCAGAAGAATAAAGAATTGATTAAGCACATTGGGAGCAGTTGTATTAAAAAAAGGACATTGAATAGTTGCGGTGTTTCGGAGAGACCTGTGTATGTCTAGCAAAAAACGTGACCATGTGACCATGACAATATGCAAAAATTTAATTTCTACACATATTAAAGCATTTCCAGCTGTCTCAAAAATACAGTAATAGGCCCTCGTTTTTCGTATTTTAAGTCCGCTTAAGTAAAGTGAGCTTCGTTATAAAAATAAACAAAAGAGACCGGTTGAAGATATTGTGGAATATGCGGATTGGACGTCTGCTTCTTATTGCCCTCTGGATTACTCGTAGCAATGTCGGGATTTTCAGGATACATTTTTGTTTAAGTATTAAGAAAAACTTTAAATTAAACTCATAAGTAAAATGGCCGCTAGCACGTTGTCCGTATAAATACATCAATACGTATTTTCTTAACCTTCTCTTACACTTCGTAAGTATGGCAATAGGCTCATCGACTTAAACGTAGTTACGTTTAAGCAGTTTACGTTTAAGGAATGTAGAACACTATAGTAGGAGTGTTCTACATTCCTCTGCCTACGCCTTCAGCGATCAACAGGCGTGATTCTACGGTTTTACTTTCAGTAAGTCATGAATTTCAACAAAAAATAAGGGTCGTGCAGCACAGAATCTGCCCTGAATCTGATTGCGGGAATCACTGTTCCTTCATAGGGAATGGAACTTGAGAATTTCCAGACGGGACCTGAAAAAATTCCTGCCTTCTATTTGAAAATCTGTTCGAGCTTTTAACACTTTTCTCTTTGTGCAGCTGTTGAAATCATTAGAAGGTCAATAATAGATAACAATAAGGCAAACCCCGATTCCCTTTGCAACTATTCTTTTTTCTGCTGGACATAGATATTACCTTAGGAATTTTTGTAATAAACCAGTGGTGCTATTCGTACAGTTTTATTTGAAGTACACTAACAATATTCTTAGGCGGCATAAAAAATATCTTTAAAAACAAATATTTCCACTCCTGCAGCCGAATTCTGTAACATGCCATATAAAATTCATCGTAACCAGAAAGTTGTACCTGATTACGTAGCATCAACGAATTGACACTGTAAGACACTTGTTGGTGCGTGTATTGTCAGAATCCCGTTGGATTCCATTAGTTTAGTGATGGATTACTTATATTATTTTATATTCCGTGTATCGGGAGGTATGTGCGCGGCATAACATCAATTGACTGCGAATGAGATTACGTAGAAAATTGTGCGTTAAGATGAGGGACTCTGGCATTTATTATGTACCAGTACGTAAAAATATACATATATTTCACTACAAGTTTCCTTTCTCTATTACCCGCGTTGAATGTCAGAGAAGACAGATGTTATGTCTGATATAAATCGGATCTGAGATGAAATCTTTAGCCTACTACATTTCTTTACTGACGCAAAAATGTACAGAAGTATTTAGGGATAGGACGGGAAGTAGTATTATTGCTCTTTCAGTTAGGGAAGTTTTTCTCCATTCTTCACCATTGTCATTATTATTATATGATCACGCTAAGTCTCTTACGGGGTAACGAGATGTCTCTATTATTATAGACTTATGTGCTTCTACAGTCGTCCCTCTCTCCATATGAGAGCGTTGTACATTGTGCGTGATGACGTACAATGAAATTTGTTTATTTTTATTCTTATCCAATGGTATTAACTAAGAAACATTTTTCCGTTTAGAATCGATTATTCTGTATCAATTTGGCCACGTAAAAGTGGAGTGAGGGAAATTAATTTTTTGCTTGATTAGTGTGAAGTAGACAAAATCATTAATGTGCACTAATGAGATTTTGTGGATCATTGAATGTATCATGACGATAAAACAGTTTTGAATTAAAGCAGAAACAGTGAAATACAATTTATTTATTCGCAAACAATCTAACAACGAGCAATATCAATTTGCTTCGCGAAACAATTGCTTTTGAGAAAATTGAATATCGGCTGCCGATGTCTTTAATCCAATTAACAAAGTATTTCGTTCCTCCAATCAGTCGGACGAGAGAGCAAAGTGAAGAAAAAACTGTTTCCATTCGACTTAAAAGCCTTATAAAGGAGATCCTAGAGGGTTCTGGACATTGTTACTTAAATTAGTTTCGAAATGAAATTAAATGTTTTGTTCGGAGACAATCGCTTCTATCGTTTCAGGTACAAAAGAATTTGAGTTGTTCATTAGAATAAATTTCATTATCATCACCGTGGTGCCATCCACTGTTGGACATACGCCTCTCCAACAGCACGCCATTAAGCTCCATCTTATGAAGTTTGTATGATATATGTATATGTACATATTAGTTTTGATTTGATTTTTGTTCATATATATGTACATGTTACTTTTGTTTATATCTCTTATCATCTAAAATGGTTTTTGCTCTACGATGATGATGTTATTGTTATGATTTTACTATCACGCTAGCTCCCTTGCGGAGTAGGCAGAGAGCCTGTATGCATTATGTCATCTATAGCGGCGATGGTATTAAACAGAAAAACATGTATGAGATGGTTAAAATTTATTTTATGATACAAGCAATAGAAACTAATGTCTGTAGACGAGCGGCTGCAAGTAGCGCAGTTCCGAAGACAGCTTGGACTCATCCTTGCCCAGCTCCACCACCATCTCCTTGGCGCGGTTGTTGGCGTAGTCGTGAGCACAGTCCTTACGTTCCACCATCTTCCCGAGAGCCATGCTGAGCTGAGCCCTGGCACCGCCGCCGGATGAATCTACAAGATTCTTCATCACCTCAGGCGAGAAACCCTGGAATTTAAAAACAAAGCGGTTTTTTATGGATTCTCCTCGCAACAATTTTTCTATCTTTTGCTCTTTTTATCGCTGTTAAAAACATATATAAATGTGGTAACCACTTCCGACACTTTTGTCAACGCGAATATGCCTACCAAGATCCTTTCAAATAACCTGGTTCTTGAAATAAAACATTTGGAATTAAAAAAAAACTTTATTGATATGCCTTTAAATTTTCAAGTTCCAATGCGATCAAAATTTGCACTGTCCGAGCTAGTGTAACCGAGAGGACCGATATTGATTTAAATTCTAATATACTATTATCAAGCGACAGTCCGGTATAACGGTTATACAGTTCTATGTAGCTTCAACACTGACCAATTTGTGCGGAAACTTTCAGCCGTGAAATTGCTTATAGTGGGAGCTTATATCATAAATTGAACTCACTGACCTTTCATGTTGCTAGCGTCAATATTTTAGTAAGATTAAGTTTATTAGAAGGTTACTCGATATACATATATACATGTAGAGTATATGTACATATTAACATCTATAAGCATTACCGTATGAATATTCTTTAAGTACGACGAACAAAATATCGTTACGCCTGTAATTCTGGAAGAGGTAGACAGAGAAGTGCTGTATATTCCCACGTTACACCAGGTACGTTTACGTCCCACCATGGAATAGGTGGTGAGACTATTGCCATGTAACGGACACAGACTGAATCTCCGAGCTACTACTAGAGGTTTCAAGTACGAAAACCTCGATCCGGGAAACGAATCCAGGACCTTTCTATCATCAGTCACGCTTGTAACAGTTCAAGCAATGAGGCAATCACTAACAAAAGCGTATGCGTTAATTATCAAAATAATCAATGCAATAAAGTGTAATTGCCATATCGTTAAGGGATGGCGGGCGAGTGATATTAAAAACCTCTGTAAATACTATGAGGAAGTAAACAGCCCAATAAATCCAGCTTTGATTGGAGTGCTGAATGTTGACGAGCCCTGCCACGCGTAGGGTTGCCAGCATAACGTTACAAAATTGATTTATAAAATAGAGCGTTTTTCATACTAATAAAAAACGTACGTAACATCACGCCTGTAGTTCCCGAAGGGGTAGGCAGAAGGGTGTACTAAATCCCCACGTTTCACCAGTTACGTTTAAGTCCCATGGAATAGGTGGTGAGCCTATTGCCATACATCGGGCACTATTCCAGACTCCGAGTCACTACTAGAAATTCTAAATTAGAAAAATCCAATAGCACCCGACCCGGGATTTGAACCCAGGACCTCCCGTTCGGCAGTCGCGCTTACAACCACTCGACCAACGAGGCAGTCAAAGACAAAATTTAAGTCTTGAATCTTTTGTTATAACTGTGATTGTAACAATACATTGCTTAATAAAGTTTGCACCCCTAAAACCCGGGAGTCCTTTGCGTAACAATAAGGGTGTTAGTTCTAATTTAGCTCTAAAATACCTTATTGAAAAGTTTGAGAAACACTGCTCTAGGTAGCTCTGTATCTCAGCCGAAGAGCCGGCCGGCTTACAAATTCTTATACAACTGTAAATCTTATTTCGTCTTGAATATTTTATTCAGGGTGTAACTTTGAACACCAATGTTTTGCAAAATTGCTCCTTGAATTATGATGTTGCCGTTTGACATTTCTTTTTGTAAAATAAATCCTACTTTGTTCCGAAATTTTCGTAAGATTTATTATTGTTCTTGACCTCGTTACATACTTAAATAAAGAGTTCCTTTATGAAAGTTGTTAACTTGATTGATCCGTTGGCTTAGTGGTTACTGAACTAATCACTGCCCCTGGGGTCATGGGTTCGATTCACGCCCGGAAAAAATAATCATGTGAAAAATAGGGACACGCGTTTGTTCTGTGTGGTCGTCAAAACTATATTATACATACATACATCTACACGATAGGTCCTTTACAAATAGGCTTACCGACTATTAAATACATGGCGGGACGGATAACGTAGCTGGTGAAACCTATGTACCACAACTCCTCTGCCTACTTCTTTAGAGATCACGGGCATAATTTTACATAGTTTCTGTCACTTTGCGGGTATACATAATAATGACAAGTGAAAAACTAACAGTTTAGTAAAGTTAGTTGGAAAACAAGTTAATTTTACCCAAAAAAAGCATTACTGCTAATGATGTAATCAATAATAAATTATAACAAATATTAATGTCTTAAAACTACATTTTTTCCTTCTCTGTATAACTACAGAAAGGTAGCTGATTGTTTGACTTACATAATATAAAATAAAACATCTAACTGACGATGTCGTTGTCTACGCATGCATACGCCGACATTACATACATATGTATGTATGTTTATGTAGCAATACTTCTTATTATGGTGAAAGATTTATGTTTTATTGTTGCGCTGTGTGTGGCCTAGCCGGTTGAAGATTTGACGCCTATACTTCTAGGTCAAATTTTATTGAAATAACGTTTTAGCACGTTATTTAAATTTGACAGTGTAACAAATAAGCCCCAACCTTTTTGCGCTCGTATCCATGTATTTAGGGAATATTGTAAAAAAATATATGTAAGAAGTTGTTGAAAGTAGTGGGACTAACCCAATAAAATGTGTCAGTTCATCGATACATAATTTTAACAATAAACTATATATTTCGTATGTAATTGTAAGCGTGCAAAATATCTTTATTTGGTGGAGTGCATACTAGACTCATTCAAAGTAATGCAATCAATTTGTTTGTCATCTGTAATAAATCTGAAGTCATTTCCGTCGTAAATTTTATGCAGTTCAACTACCAGGCCACTAGTAAAACTTTATTACTGATTAGTTCATACTACTAAGTGCCCAAAGAGAGAAAAACATTTACGCTTGTTTTGTAAAAAAAAGTTCATATCTATCAGTATTAGTGTTGATAAACAATCAAATATTAAGTAGTCCTCGATAAGGATTACAAGCAGTCGTTTAACACTGTGTTCCTGTATCTATGCAAATCTACACATACGAGTATCTTATCACGACGAAAGCGTGAGATATCAGTGCGAGAGATTACGCGTCTAGAATCTCGAGGACTCAAATTGATGCAAAATTTGGCCAAAACAGTGACATAACTTAGTGTTGTACAAATATGGTCATGATTGATGGCCTCTTAACGGTAATGGGTAGTTGTGATAAGGAAATGTATGAGCGATGGTAAAAAGGAGATAAGCACGATGGAATGAAGATAACGTTGATCTCGGGATATCGGCGACGTGATTGAATGAAAAGAATATTTTATATACACTGACGTAAAAGTCGATGCAGATTTTAAACATCATAGATTATATCATAGAATATAGTTTATATCATAGAGTATGAAGGCTGTTCTGATCGCATTCCCTTAGTTTGATCGACAAAAGAGATATAAACGAGGTTCTCATTTCGCTAGAAACGTGCAACCTTGCAGCGATTTGCTACGCACATCGTGAATAATGGCAATTTGCAAAACAAAAGTCAGAATTTTCGGTCTGAAGAGTTCTACAGAATCTGTCACGGTAAAGTAAACTTGTATTGAAACGAAGTTCTTGAATAATTTTACGGTTGATCTCTTGCTAATGAATAAGTATTTTATTATTGATAAGTTGTCTGTTCTTTAGGTGTTAACTAAGTACTGGGATGAAAAATTCTTGAACTGGCTAAAAAAATCTACCCTAAATTTTCGATATGGGTTTTCATTACGATAAAAACGTAATCGTTAAGAATAATTAGCACAAAGACAGTGAGTTATCGACCGGAGTAAGTAAGCATCTGCTAAGGGGAGGTTGTGTCAGATGTGGAAACTAAATCCATTAAGAAACCCACTTAGACATGTGCATTTTTACTCGCGGAACCCGACACTCCTGTTTGATTCTAAATCAAAGTTAATTCCGATAATGTAAGTAGGTATCATATATCTATATTTTCCATTTGAATCTTAGACATTTGCTGAATGGCTAGGAATCCATCAGGATTCAGGAATCACGGCTCTTCAGAATTTAGGAATCCATCATTGGCGTTGACTGGTTTAAATTTTTTATCTTGTTATTCAGTTTAAATGACATTAAGTAGTCTCTACGTTATCATTAATCTTTTTATTGCCTTACTTTTGGGCATCATTCAACATAACACCGTTCCGAAATGAGAAGAGCATAATCTGCCACGCAGGTCAAGTGAGGATTGACAGACTTAAGACGCCTTATAATACATGAACTGTAAAGCGCGCTGGTGTAAACAAAAGTCAAAAGTGTGCATCTGTGTGGGGTCGTCTTTTAATAAGATCAACACATTACCGTAAATATATCGGCAACGCTTGCGCCCGGGTCTCTATCGTAGTCGGATATTTACGTTGGTGTCTGAAGCTTACACAAGATCATCAAACAGGAGATGATGCGATTTTGCTGTCATCCTGTATATCAGCGTATCCGAACAGCTATAATCTAGTGGATTAGAATTCAGCCACCGACTTCAGAGATCGTTGATAAGACCTTGGTACACACCTTTTATTTTAAAAAAGTATGTACTTTTTTAAGATTAATATACCATGTATATCTGTTGATTGCCTCGTTGGTCGAGTGGTTGTAAGAGCGACTACCGATCGGGAGGCCCTGGCTTTAAATCCCGGGTCGGATACTATCGGATTTTTCTAATTTAGAATTTCTAGTAATGACTCGGAGTCTGGATTTGTGTCCGGTGTATGGCAATAGGCTCACCACCTATTCTTTTGCACTTAAACGTAACTGGTAAAACATGGGAGTGTTCTACACTCCTCTGCCTATCCCTTCGGGGATTACAGGCTTCATGTTACGTTTTCTATATCACCTTAGCGTTCTTAGAGAAGACCCGTGTGCATTAATGGAATGATAAAACGTTGGTAATAATATTGATCCATGTTGAAGTTAGCTTATTTGCATTTATATCTTAAAACTAATAATTAATAAAGAATAGCGATAACTATAATAGTAAGCAATAAAAACTCCATTACATAAAAATAAGCAATACCTTCATTTATAATCATCGTTAAAGGAATTATAAAACAAAAGTGTAAATCCAACTAAAAATAAAATCGCAATTATTATTACCGTTACAATGTAAATTCTCATTAACTTTCCACTTTCGTTACTCTCAAAAATGTTATTAAACAATATATTTATGTGAGAAACAGAGTTACATACATCCATAATTAAATATATTAACTAATGAGATTTCGAGAGTTTTCATTTAATTTGACAGCTCTAATTAGGTTTATAATAATTGATATGACAGCATATAATAAACAGCAGTCAAACATTATATAGTCGAGAATGTTCCAATTATTTATTAGATATTGGTTTGTGTTTGCGGCTTTGCCCGTTTTGAAAAAAAATAATTTAAACTCAATTAAAACGCAAAATGTCTTTCTTACCTTATTTAATTTGGTTTTTAATTTCATCATTATCAGTTTACTTTCGTCCATTGCTGCACATGGCCTCCTGGACTCCTGTCTTTAATTTACAAGATCATTTTGTTTAACGTATCCCCTGTGCTAACCTTGACCAAATAGGTAGGCCGAAGTGTTCGAAACTAGTATTCATGCATGAAGAGAGTGACACATCATATAGAAGAAAGGCGTCAGGTCTGGCTATTGGTGTTCTTTGTCCACGATAGAAGTGTACTGATATGACGGTATATATGTACATAACATGGTTTTTCTAAACATTTCAACTGTCTTAAAGTTACCTCTGTACGAAATTTCAGTACAGTATATTGTACGATTTTGTTTCTAAGACGTAGGTAATAATATACAGACATGCAGACTTACTTCCGTGTTTATAATATTCATTTGAATAGATACGCGTTATTATATTTTTAACCAACGAGCTACCAACGACGATTTCATAAAATGCAATGTTTATTCATTATGTGTCTATTGAAATGACATCGTTAAGTAATAAATTATCTTGGCCCTGATAACTCAGTCTCATATCAAATTCCGCCCAGTATTAAAAGAGTGACACAAATGAAAAATTAGATATTTTTTGAGATAGTTCATCGATTACCTGTTTGTATATATATTATGTACCTATAAAATAATAATGATACTATCGTATATCGTTATCAATTTTATTAATTAAATTCATTAGTAATTTCTTTTATTTTATGCGGTCATAGAGATGTTATCTTGTTAAAAAAATTATCATGTCACCTTAGCAATGCGTTGATAATAATATATTAAGCATATTATGAATTATCAAGAAAGCCGCAAGGCTTTTTACGTGCAATAAAATGTTTAGGACTTATGGCTGCACATAAATAATCTGATATTTGGATGTAATGGAATATAAACAGTAAATGAGCTGAGGCTCACTTATCTCCACCGAATGAGTCGAATCCTGAGTGATGGGGGAGTTAGTTGTGTCGGAAGCCGATGTGCATGTATGTAAAGAATGATGGATCTGGTAGAGGCACGTCAGGTCTGTTAGGATAGAGATATTTAGCATTCCATGCTCTCTGCCTACCCAGTAAGAGACTTGGCGTGAGACAAGTATGTAGGTATGTATATTATATACTATGTAATAGTACAACGCCCAATATAGAAAGTCAAAATTAATACATTTCAACACGTATGAAGAAGTCTTAATCACAGGTGCGGCAAATGTGGGTAAATGTGATCTACGAGTAAAATAGCGTCTTATTTAAGGATCTCTCAGGTAGTTAAGAAGTCAACGACCCCGCGGGTATTCCCTCTCGTAATATAAAATCCTTTTATACGTGACAATAAAAAAGTTTGGAGTGTCATCGATACACGGCCTTATCGTTTATCCGTATTGTTATTTGGTAGTCTACGGTGGTTCTTACGAGAATTATGCGGACATCATAAACTTTATCCTTAGTTTAAGAGTTTAATTTTATCAATAATAATTATAATAATAATATTAAATTTAATATAAATTAATATTTTTTGGACGTAATTAATATAAATAACATGACAT
>DWEE01001794.1:0-12574 GCA_018245755.1 Parelbella macleannani
AGTAATTATTCTTAATATATCCAAGCAAACAACTTTTTTAGTTGAAATAGTTTTAATTGTACTTTTTAAACATTTTTGCTGTTGTATATATTCTCTCAGAGACCTGTATTTAAAACTATGTTTAGTTTAAAACAACATTAATATTTATTTGTATGTATGTTAGGTCTATTTACAAGACGTGGCTTTATAATTTAGGAAATTTGCGCAACAATACGTAAACTAGAATCTGGCCAGACAACATAAATTATTTATGATTTTATAAGGGTATGTTCACAGGATAATGGTCATAACCAGTCAGGTTTTACAAATACAGATACAATTACAAAGAAAAAATTTGTATTTGTGTAGACGATTTTGCATCTTACACGTTACGTGTACAATTGTCTTTTATACCAAATGTACCAAAAATCAATGCATAGGAGCCTATCGAGTCGACAGTGAACAATACAGGTTGGGTACCGTTTGCAACGAAGAGAAACAAAAATCGCAGACAAGTGGTGTGTGTGATAAAATGACGACTGAAACCAACGCTTCCTGTGATTGCGGGCTGGCTTCGATGGATATTGTTTGAATTTTCTGTACTGGGTTCTAATAATTACTCAAACGTAAATCGACTCGATGTTCAAAATATAAACTAAATCAAATTTTTATATATAATTTTAGACTTCCTTAAATTATTCTGAATTAAAATACAAGAGGGATATATTTAGCGAGCTAATACTTTTTTTTCTGTTTAACAAATAGTACTTAAACAGTTAGCGCGTCTCAGATAATTGCATTCAACATTATTCACAGGACAAAGACTCGCTAAGTAATTTCCAACTGCAATTCGTTACGGGCTCTTTTTTTATACCAAACGAGTTGAATCCATTTACTTTTATTCGATTCAAAGTACATTAAATTAATGAAACGGCTCACTGCAACACGCGATAAAGGCATCGACAAACGTGATTCGGCTTAATTCACTCAATCCACACATCGAATGGTAACGTCCTTATAAACTAGCGATGATCATTGCCCAAACTTAATTAAGGAGCCTACATTCTACGAGTTCCTAGGATGACCACACGTTTGAGTTTTATTCAGATTAATGTATCTTATATTTCCGAATAGTAGTCGTAAGGTTAATACATTGTGGTAACCGTACATGCTTTTATATACAATTTCTTCAAATAATAAATATGTTCAAGTTATTTTATATTATTTAGCACAGTAAAAACTGCACATTATAATTGAAATAAACGAAAATTTTTACTACGGCAATTTTTTATACGTAAACAGAAAGTTGATGGTAGTTCGTGTAAATTTTTGCAGTGGCTCTTCTGCGATAAGTTGGAAAGTCCATATAAATCGTTGCAGTTGGAGACATTAACCAACCCTTTCGATGGTCCGAATAGGGCTGTAAAGTTAGAATGGCTCGACACATGGGCCTGAGTTTTGTAATTTTATTAATGATGTAATAACAGTTCTGTCAGACGCATGTGTGTGCCCGTGAGCGATAGTGAAGTCGTTAGTTCGGACGGGTTAATATCGGAGGGTTGAATCGAGGATTATCTATGAAATCCCGTCTAGTTTCCGTGTAAATATTAAACGCACAACACGATTTATATCTGATGCTTAGTCAAATAAATGCGTTTTACGTATTCCTATTTTCTATCAGAAAAACAAATTATTTTAATCAATTTTTACGTAATTGTAACAACATGAAATAAAACGGAAATGTAAAAATTACATGATATTTATAACCGAAAATGTATTTTTTTAATTCCCCATGTTATTTTATTATCAAAATATTCAGTGGCAACTGTAATTTTCGGCGCAAAGTTGCCACAATGTCAAAGTTGCGAAGTGCCACTTTGAATTTGGAAGCATTATAATGTAACAAAGGAGCAGCCCGTCAGCAGTATCACGTTCAATGACACGACGTCACCAAGACACTGATCGGAGACGAGAATAAAGTATTACACGACTAAATACAAAAGTGTTGGTAAACTTCCAAGTACATATGTCCGTAAAAACTAATGTTAATAGCTTATGTAGAAAAATGTTAAAAAACAGCCTGTTTTTCGTCAACAATAACGTTTGTCTTATTTGTTTATCAGTTATGATTTATTCTGATTACAGGCATTGAATAATATGTACAGCTTTAAAAACCAAAAGAATTCTAAGTTACGTGATTAAATATCTTTAAGAGACGTATAATGTAGCTATACCTAATGTAAATTTTTCTTATACGGAAAGTTCCTATAGATAATGTCACTCAGTAACCATACAGGGTAAGTAATACATAATTTTTATTCATAAAATGAAAAAAAAAAACAAAATATTTTTTTAAACTACAATGTATGGTAGATACATTTAAAAACGTTCTTCCTGTCTAGCTATATTGTAATATACTGTTCAAAATTGCTACAATTTGCAAGTTGCGAAGTGGAACTTTTGAACTAGACAACTTTGTAACAATAAATGGCCGGTTGTCACTGGCAGATTACTCTGGCGTGAATAGCGGACGCTAACTTGATGGTATTCATGTTTTTCAAATGCAGTCTTCTTTGTACTAAGCGCGATAATTTTACTAACGTGAACAAGAATTAAAAATATCTGTACCTATATAACAGTATAAGAAGTTCCAAGCTTTCTTTTAAGAGCCCAATCAGCCTCACCTATCCGTGATGCAGGTTGATATACAATAGACTAGGTTCTGGCGACCGACTGATAGATGCTCCCTACTCAGGATCGGCTAAATACCATGGCCGCCAACAGGTAGCAGCCTAGACGTTCTCAGCAGAAGCCTTCCACTGCCATCCCCAACCTGGAAGCCCAGCATGGAATTATGAGCAACAACCCATTGAGGCAAGACTATTTCTTGAAGTGGACTGGTACAAACAGATTATGTTGATATATGCATATAGCAGTTTAACTATAAACGAGGGTAGTTGTCGCAGTACTATTTCACGTATCATTAATGAGAAAAGCACCGCTTACGGTGACTTCCAACGATGCATGCTATCACGCGTCGTAATTTACACGAGCGACGACACATTTGAGGGGGTTGTAGCATAGCTGTGTTGCGCGTGGCCTCCGCGCCGAACCATGTTTAGGGAGCTTTAAATACCTTAATATAATAACAATTATAAAAATACAAGTAGTAGTGTTTTAATTCCTTTAAGCTCATGTGTACATAACATAGATACACCATATATAATATAGCCTTTGGTTATATACTAAATGTTTCACATATCAGTCAAGTTCTTTTCGATTAAGCGCAGCGCAGTTATCAGAAACGTAAGTTTATTTTTATGTCACAAATATTACATATAATAGATGTAGTATAAAAACTGTAAATCCAGTGATTCATGGCATTCGCTTTACGTATTCAATCTCAGTTGACAGTGCGTGCATACATCTAATAAATACGGATGGTCGGCTATGTCAAGTCGAGTGGCATTGTTATGGAACCCGCAAGGAACGCCCCACGTATGGTGTCTAGACACGAAAGTGTCGCATACGTAATTACTTATGATCTCCTATAGGGAAATCTGTTTTTTTGTGCCACATGTCCATGTTCGTGACAAGAAAAACACTGTTTATTTACGGCCGTTGAACTTTTCGCATGTCAGCTAAGCGTTTCTATTTACGTTGAAATATAGTTTTTTCGTTAGAAATACCTAAAGTTTTTCTACTAAATGCCGTGTTAATTGATTCGTACGGATAGCAATAAAAGAATCTAAAAATATATGAATGTATAGTATTTTATTATACTAACTGCAAATCGTTTATGCCGTACCTGCTATTGAGCTTGGGTCAGGTTTTTTAAAATATAATCCTTGCACAAATTGTCACTATGATACGAGTATATACGAAAAACTTAGTTAAGAAAATGACTTGGAAACAATTATTAGTACATAACAAAGTATGTTTAATTTTCACACGTTGAAGTCCGATTGGGAACCCTTTATGAAAGTGACGTTTTATATTTCTGTTAACACTTGACACCTAACCGTATGTGTAAAAGAATAAGGTTCATTATTGTATTGTAAGTTCCAACAAAAGCACGGAGCCCTACAAAGGAACCGGTAAAAATAACTGTTTGCGCTCCGGTCAGCGATGTCGCCGGCAGATAAGTGCGACAATCCATCATTGCATTAGAGGGGACGCAATATTTATTGATTTTTAGCAATTTTCGCCTCGCCAGCACCGACGCCGCGTGTACATCGAATGATGTACGCGACCAACGTGTTGTTATTTGGAACACGGATGACTAAAGATTAATAGGGTCATGAAAAATTCAGTTGCAGCTACTTACGTACTGACTGAGGTTACACCCTTGCATATTTTGAAGTAATTATATTACTGGCCTGTTAGTCTAACCGTGGAACACCGAACGCACCAAATGAACCGTACATATTACGGATTCGATTTTAACCGAAGCCAAATGTGTGGGTGATAAGAAATAGTTTGACCTGTCCGTGGCCGTGGATGTAAAGTACATGTAAATACATGTTTATATTATAAATATTAGAACCTGCACAAGAACGAATAAATGCTGTCTGGTTAGTTAATTAAATAAATAATCAAATTGAAAATGAAATAATTAATGAAAAATTGTAGTACAGGATCATATGCCGAAAAAGGGAGATTATTTCGAATTGATTTTAGTCATTCATCTAAGTTAACGATAAGAATTAATAAAGACTTATTAGCAATAAAAACACTAAAATGTTTTCGAATATTCCATATAAGAAGTGAGATCTCCTACTATCTTAACACAGAAGTTCGATAATAGAAGAATATTATCGTCCGAATTTCTACCTATTCTAATAAATTTTTAGGCATTAAATTTTATTTTATTTTTAATTTGTTAAAAAAATATAAATGTATCGTAAATGATTGATCCCAGCTGCGAAATCTAAAGGTCTGGGAAAATTAACTCATTAATAGAGATGTTGCTAATTGAAACGAATCCAACATATCGGGCTCAGATGCGACACATTAAATTAAATCAAAGCTACGGTGGTTAAATTGCGAGGAATATATTAAACTCAGCTGGTAATTCTTAATAGTTTATGCAAATTAGTGACAAATGACTTTGACACCTCTCTTTCGGTGTTAGAAGCGTATTTCGTCCACCTCGTATCTCCATTCCCTCTCTATCATCTCGTTTCAGGATGAAAACAAAATGCTGATTTGCATGAGCAAATAACACTGTAGTGAAATCCAAACAGTAATTTCGGAGACAATATAGAAGGCAGCTGCGTTTGTCGCCAAAGGGGAGAAGACATTAAATTTCTCTTAATTTTATTGTAATTGCGCTCCGTGGCCGAGCACTGCCATCGAATTTGTACAGCCGATATATAACTAAGTTAATATATAGCTGAGCTTTCTGCTCTTAGACTAATGATATTGAATAATCCCAACATAAGCATGATCAAATTAAAAAGCGTTGTGGTTATTAATGTTACCGATGTTAAGGCATGAAGGTATTCACGCCAGGACCTTACGGGGTAGGCAGAGAGCACATTGTGTCAAATATCTCTACCCGTGCAGACCTGCGTCCTTCTCAAACATGTTAGTGCAAATTAGTGCTAAAAAGCGTATGATATCACCGTCGATGTTAGTCTGTAATTATTTAAGACAATAAGCGAATTTGTCTTAATTTTAAAATTGAGAGGGAAAATCAAAAAACTTTTTCGATATCACTAGTGTCACTTAATGATGTTCAGACCCGCTGTACTATTAGCAAAAGACTAAAGACCGTACAATTTATGTAATAAGCGGTGAGTGTTCGATTTTACACGTAAAAAACAAGGTATATAAAGTTTATTATACTTTTATATGTAAGTATAAATGTATGTATGTACAAACTATATAGGATACTATGTTATGTAGTACCTATCTAAGCCGCAATCAATAACAGTCATTTTAATGAAAAGGAAACCGTTAACGATACTTCACTATCAACGCAACGCCGAAAACATAAAAATGTCATGCGCATAATGCACCCAATAAATATTATCCCCAGTAGATGCAACTAATGCAACTACGTCTCTCTCCAGAGATATAGGTCACCGTGTTATATGCGCCCCTGCTGCTGATCACATCGTATCTACACCCTGTTTTGTTATCGATAGAGTCTTATCTTGCATAGATGTTAGACGTTTGATTTCTTTCAATTGTCACCCATAAACATATAGTAACAAAGTGCGAATTTCTGTGCACGAAATTGGATAACTTAAAGACTTTGCTCATACTAGGGTTGCAGATTTCGGATCTATTGCATTGGGGTTTAATGGTCGCGGCATGCGGCATCTCCTAACACGAGTATGGTTAATTTATTGCAAGAATGAGAAAGGGTAAGGATTATCTTTTATAAACATAATCTTAAATATTCTATGCCCAATTAAATTGGCTTTCATTTGGTCGGCCATAAATCTCACTGGTCTTTGGATAACGCGGTATATCTTAATGTGTAAACATTGCATAGCGGTGGGAATTGTATTTTTTGTTATTTATAGTCTATTGTAAATAACAAAGATAAAGAAGCTTAACCACATTATTCACATAAGTTACTTTTAATTGTTTTCGTAACGTCACGTATCATCACGCCTGTAACCCCCTAAGGGGTATGCAGAGGAGTTTAGTACACTCCCACGTTTCACCAGTTACACTTTAGTCCCATGGAATAGGTGGTGATTTCTTACACCGGGCACAATTCTAGACGCCGAGTCACTACTAGAAATTCTAAATCGTTGTTAATTGTTTTCGATATCTTTTTAAGTATTTTGTTACTATTAATAAATTTGTTATCAGCGAAATCTTTCGCGAAGGAATCTGAAATATATTTATTAGCTATAACTTTTTACCATTTCAATCTTTTAGATCGGTACCTACTACAATTTTCCATTATATACTGAAGTATCCAATATTTATTATTTATTTACTAGTTTTTTAAATTTTAATTTTTAACATTCTAATGTTAAATGATGGTTAAACTTGACGCCAAAATATTCTTTAAGGCGTCGATATTCACAGCACAATACTCGTCATCGTAACTAATTAGATATTGAATAATAACATCGTCTTAACCTTGTATCTAAATTTATTCGAATCCACAGGGAATCCAGCGGCCGACCACCCCAGAGATCTGTTTGCACAGTAACCTACATAATACCGTCACATGAGGGATGGCATCATTAATGATGAACAGGGGTCATGATTGGGGGACAGACCCTCCGTGACTGTGAATGTTCTGCCTCATCATAGATTTGACACAGACGAAAGGAAAATTTAACTAAATATACACGCTTTCGTAGCCATTTTCAAAGTTCCAAGACAACAGCGGGTACTTGGGAGTCGAGGCACGTTCCCACGGAAAGTTGTGATCGCTATTTTTCTAAGGCGGCTTAAAACGCCATATTTTTGGGACTTCGGCAAACGTTTACCAGGATAATAAATGTAAAGATAGGCTAATTAACCAAAAGATTAACGTTTTTTGTTAACAGTATCTATATTTATATAAATGGTAATTTTCATGTGTTTTTCGTACTACGGAATTAAATTACATTATTTGAATAAAGTATCAATATCAGTGGCCATAGGTAATTCAAAATACTGTAGTATAATAAACTTGGGTTCAATTGTAGGTTAGGATTTCGTATTTCGTATAATACAGTAGTTCCAATAAAAGGATATCACCGTTAGTTCAGCTCCAATTTCAATATCAGATTGAGTCCGTGCCGATCCATTGTGACCTGCGTCCGAGTGGTCGGAAGTACGGCTGAAGAGCGGAGTGGGCGTCACACCGGCCTTTCATCTCTCCCTGTACGTATTCCATTCAAATTTTTACCCTCAGAACGGGTACGCTCGATGAGTGCTCTAACGTCCGTTCAATGCAATTTGATGAAGCCAGCGTGGTATACGCGGCACGCTATTCACTTCAATAGGATTGGCCACGACAATGCACTGATTTAATGGAACCAATCCAAAATACGGGTACACACGTCACCGTACCTTGTTTTTCATTAGTGTGCTGATGGAATTTTACGCATGCATCGGAATTACATGCTGTCGTAGTTTTAGGGAATTGAACGCGAAACTTTCAATTTAAAACGGAAACGAATGTATCCATGCCAGTTGATGTTGCCCTGGAAATCCATAAAAACGTACCAAGTTTTTCTCTTTTTAATTCTTCTATGAACATAACGAGAAGTTTAAAGATATTATCTGTGTTTGTAGAAGACAACAGAAAATATATTGTGTAAGGAAATCATGTAGGTACGTTAACGTTAAACTAATTTTGTATATTCGCTATGCCAGTAATAATGCCAGTCAGTCTCACAAGGAACACAAAGGGAACAGTATCGTTGCACCTCTAATAATGAGGGTAACGTTTTGACTGGCACGATTCATTAAACTAATAAATCCGCCAACGGCGACAAACAACTAAAACTGAGTTATAACAACAAAGTCAAATTACTGAAGGAGTTTACCGCAGGGGGGTGGGAAGGCAACCGACACCGGGCGGGGACACGAGTTGAATACTGATGCAGGGTCTAGAGACTCCTAACTCTCCTAAGATTTTCGGTTCGGGATTTTCCTTTCTTTACAATGGGCCTACTCTTGGGGCATATCAATTGCACGCGGTTATGTCGTTAGAAAGTTTTTGGAAGGGGATACGGCGACGGCCCAATCGATTTTTGGGTATAATGCCTATGTATACCATTGAAACGTGCAAGGACGAGAGGTTATGAAAAATACAACATATTTTTGTCACAGTAATCCTAAAGCTATGTTTCTTTAGAATAAAGTGCAATCTTTAAATCAATATTAGTAAATTTAATGGTACAGTTAGCGGAGAATGTGGTGTGCAAAGAAATTTGAAACGGAAACAAGTAATAGAATTAGTATTGAATAAGTAAGTGCAATACTATTGTATTGAAGTTATCTGATTGTCAATCTTTGATATATTTATTTAGAGATTTTTTATTAGTTTTCAATACATAGTGTTAAAATAAAGATATTTTTATTATTTATATATCCCTAGATAAATACCTAAATAATGTTAAACATTGGTAGGATCTGTTCTGTGTAAAACATTATTGGTCTAATAATCAATTTACATCCAACAGTTGGCTGATACCAAATACCCCATTACAGTATATAGAATCCGTATAATAATCTCTCGTGTGGGGTAATTTTGACCACGCATTAAGTTCCCTTCATTGCATTTACATAAAAGTGCTGGGTATTGTTAATTTTTCTATGAAAGGGGCTTATCCGCTCTAAATAGTTGATCCCTGGAGCATAGATTCCATTGTTAGGAATATTCCACCCGCACATCGAACTTATCAAGGGAATAAGGGTATACTTATCGACTTACAAGAGTACTAAGTCCGCTGACAAATGTTACATATTTTTTTATTGTTTTAAAGGCATTTGTCGTATATATAAAGAAATGTACTTATCTAACATAAAATCCGTATATAACTGATATAGTAGTATCTCGAAATATTTTGAAAATATTAGGAACATTAGTTAGGAATTATATCATATTTTCGAAATTTTAACCATACTGTAGTCATAAAGTCTATGTAATCTTAAATGTATAATATGTTTCAATATATACCCAAACTTTTTGTGAATATAGAATCCGATTTTTTTATTAAAAAAAAATTGCCGCCTATTCACATTTACCCCACACTAACTGCACTAACATACGCGTTATTTTTGACAACAGAAAACCTACCCTTAATGTACGTATTACATTTTAAACCCATAAAAAATCTGTACAGATTTAGTCATAGAATCATACAGGTCGATCCAAGTTGTAAGGACGCTAAGCTGTACCCACGTACCCGTAAAATTGCATTCATTATCCTGTACTCGTCCGCCGCGCTCTCCTCTCCTCGTATTGTATTCACTTTGTCCTGCACATATATCATACGCATGAAATCGTGTTTATGATGTTTCATGCTTTTATTACCTGTAGAAAGAACAATGTTCTCGATCAATGCAACTTCAATTCCATCGTTCAACAACGGTTGAAGTTCCGACGTTGTCTAAGAAATTATTTTTAAATATATATACTCGTAAGCACATATGTATAATTTAAGATCCTAATCATTATTGAACTAAATAAATATAATAAGTAAATATAAAATTAATAATTATAATGTAAGACATTTTTTATTAATTTATATATATCCTTATCCTGCGAAGTTGCTTACTAGATAAGTTAACTGGCGCAAGCGCTTTAATTATTGAACTTTATTATTTTTAAACGGCTAATATTATCTGAATTTAACAGTAAAGATTCTTACTATTCGGGTAACAAGCAATGGACAGTGTATTGTGACGTCACCCTTATAAATTAATTTAGACACATTCCAATAAATCATAGAGTAACTCCGTAGTAATAAACTCATATCATATTAAATAAAAAATATTACATATAATATGATGATTAATGATTTACGTTTCGTTATTGAAAATTAATAAACCATCGACCGGTTTACCTCACGTATGTTTTTAGTAAACTTATTGAATAAACGGTGAAAAAATATACGTGAGTTAATCCGGTACATAAGCTAATCACTTACATAGATATCTTCATTCAAAAATAATACCTGGGTATATTAAATATGGCATCTTCCAGACTTCTTTTATAGCACATATTTCAATGGCACTTCTTCACAAGACTTCTACAGTACATTGTAAAATACTATTAACTGTTACATTCAAGATACCAGACTAGACCCAGAGTCGCGGAGCGCTAAGCTGTGCGAAGTATCCGGAAAATTGAATTTGTCATCACATATCCGTCTCCGCTGCATGTCTGCATTCCATCACCCGGGCTTAGTGTTATCCGATAGAATTAAAGATACATACATCTTACCTTAGATAGGAACTTCTGTAGGAACAAGTTTAACATATCTAAGCAGCCTAAGAATAACTTAAATAAAAAGTGTAAAAATATATACATACATATCGTTTATGGCTCGCATTCGGATAATGTCAGATAATGGCAATCAGACAGTAATGATAATAATATCCTGGAATAGTTTAGACGCGCTCACCTGAACTCGAGCTAGAGGTTATCTCAAGGTGGTTAGAAGGCTGATTAACATAAATATGTTTTCTAAAGCGCGCTTATGAGAATATTTTTTCTCTCAAAAACTCAAAAAGTCATACTTGCTTTTTAAATAATTACTCAAATTTGAACCCATAGCACACCGCTTAATGGATCAACAGGCTCGTCAACATTAGGCAATATTTTATTTCTTACTTTGGTCTATTTGCAAGACACAAGAACAAGACTTTAAAATGTTTCTCTTTTTGTGATTTGTTGTAATTCCTGTCCCTATAAAGAATGGTAAATCTAGAAATAGTAAATCAGGTTTCCAAAATAATGCAGTTTGGCTCTCGGTGTTCCCTGCCTATCCCGCAAAGCCCCTTTACCCGGGTTACGTGAGCCTTTGTCGCACTAAAACCCCACCGGTGGCCTTCTATGTCGTGACGACATAATTCAAACTATAATTGTTCTAAATAAACCTTGTAGATAATTTTCAACTTAAGAACGTTCTAGCTGAGCAGAGAATCTCGTATGTTGGAGTCGGTGTTCAAGTGATGTTTACACAGATGTAAGTTTAAGTACGCTGTGTAGTATCGTACTAATGATCTGGTCTTTAGCGGTCCGACCGGAAGTTGAGTCCGGCGAAGTTAACCGCACCTGAGCTTAGTTAAATACGACCAGTAATATCATTTAGCTCCGACAAGTATACTTACTTGCCAAGTGAGCGCTATCCGAAATAGATCCGAAACACGTATTTACTGGCGCTTTTATAAAACTGGACAAATAGACACGGCAGTAGTCTCACACCCTAAAACATGGGAGGGTACCACAGTCCTCTACCTACCCTATCGTAGAAATAAAGGCGTGACGCTATGCAATTAAATAAAGATAAATTTAAAATATAACATTGAAATATTCTAGTAGCACTTCCAAACGTATTTCGTTTACGAAATTGCCAAATAAATTACGGTATAATTCAATAGAAACTCCGCTTCACATGATTAAATGCTGAACCAAAACGGTGCGTAACCGACAAAAAACCGAAAATGTGTCTCTGTTATTAATTGTACCTGAGCAACATAAATCAGACACTCGCTCACATTCAGAAGAGTCACCGCTTTCCCTATGTAAGGGTACTTACAACTTTTTGTGTGTTTGTTCATTTCCTTTTGCCTACAGTTCCCTTTGTGACAGACTGCGACATCTCCTCAATGACCTCTATTCATCCGACGACGCTCATTCCACTAATGGAGTTGCCTTTTTAACGTGCAAATATATAGTAACGTCAAAGATCGCTTGCCGTTCGGCATTAAGGGATGCTAATTAATTAAAAATTTCTCTCGAGCTCCCGGCAAGAACATTGTACGTAATTCTATCAGTCTAGCTGATTCAAAGGCCCTGGAATGAAAATGAATTACTGAGGTGAAATATTATAAAATGTTACAGTCCGTTTTATTAAATATTAAACATGATAATATCAACTAGAAAGCAGATATTTAATAT
>DWEE01001795.1:0-12571 GCA_018245755.1 Parelbella macleannani
AACCACTGCCAGCCACTTTGCGTATATCGTCACTCCACCTAGCTGGAGGGCGTCCTACGCTACGTTTGCCAAGTCGCAGTCTCCACTCCAGAACACGTCTGCTCCAGCGGCTATCTTTAATAATATATTGTTTCATTTATATTATGTATACGCAGTAATTATTTAATCTGTACGTCACGATTTTGTAAAGTTGATAAACGTGCGTGCTACTCATATTATTGTGTTATTGTTCCAGTTCCAGAAGCCAATTGCTTCCAGTAATCTCTCACGCCGAAGAGTCACATCATCATGTGCTATTTGAATCACTCCGTATTGATATCAGCGCTAATTGCGCTACTATTTGCTTGATTCATTGTGTTTTTATATTCAACGTTTCTTTTCTTTTCCATAATGGTAATTAAATCACACCACGGAATGGTCACAAAAACTTAATTGCGACTCATCTCCTGCATGATAACTTTAGAAAACTATTCGTCTTCTCGTATTCAAACTAGACGGTGACTAAATCTACTAAATTACAGAATAAACATACAGAAGTAATAGAACTAACGATTGCTTCCTTTCAGTTTAATTTTATGGTATTATAATAATAGACGTAAAATGTATTTTTAAATCGGATATTATTCTAATGTAGGTACCTACTTTTAAATCAGACAATTTTCTCAAAAACAGTCCTCTCCCCTGTCAAAGCGTTGAACAACAAAAGTAGATAAAAAGAACTTAAACATGTCTAATACCGTAAAATGAGTCGTGTAATCGCTAAATACCTTGTTACTTTTTATTTTTTCGTATAAAAGAGTTTTGATGGCGGAAATAAATCCGCTGCACCACTTGTTTATTTTTATTTATTTACATTTAACGGTGTGCGAATTGTTACTGTTGTCACTATGGTTGAAAAAAAATGCTGATTATTGCGGTAAAATGAAATATACATTAATTACTATATACGTTTATATGGTGTTATCTGTTGTGTCAAAATGTAAATTTTGAAAGCATTGATTGTTCGCCTCTAGTAATTTCAAGCCTAAACCACTTTATTCATAATAGGCGTTATGGTGTTAAAAACAAAATGAATAACATTAAAAAATTAGTTTCACGGAAGCGCCATCTGTTCTTAAATACTTAAACTATTTCACAAACTATTAGTCTTTGTTTACTCACTTTCCACTAGGTGGCGTAATGAACTGAATATAAATTACAGAACAAGAGTAGATTTGCTTACTTACGTTCCGCCAGATGGCGGGATAAAATATGAACCACATTTGCAGTAATTTTTATGTGTATATTTTACTTCAAGACGAGGCCGCTAGATGACGAGGTAACATGAATACAATAATACGTAAATGCTACTTATATTTTTATGATGTTTCATAGATGGCGTGGACGACCTAAGCTTACCGGGGTTGGCATTTAATAATACTACAAATAAACAAATGAATAACTGCCAAATTTCAAGTCAATCGGACACATCGGAGCTCTCCTTCGAAGCCGGCAAAGCATTGGCATCGCCTCGAGTGCTGAATATGTCCTTAGGCGACAGTGATAATTACCGTCAGGTGGTCCATGTTTGTTTGCTAGCGCTGATAAAAACACACAGTTTCGGAGATCTCGTGATGAGTCAGTCAGTCAGTGGTATTTCGCTTATCTATACTTATAATAATATATAATATATAAGCGGCTTATTACAACTAACTTGAAATGGGAGAAAAACATATCTACAATATTAAAGAGAGCTAACTCATTTATATATGTAATACGGAAATAATTTCAAAGTATAACTATTGATGTTTTTTTAAATATTTACAAATCTTACATAAGACCTTTAAAAGAATATGCCTTTCAAATTTGGAGTCCCGATTTTCAAAAGAACATAAATCTACTTGAAGGGGTCCAGCAAAGAGCTACCAAAATGCCACAAGCCCTACGTCGTATGTCTTACAATGAGAGACTTGTTGCGGTACATCTCACCACCCTGGAAGAAAGACGCTTCCGCAGTGACCTCATTGGAACCTACAAAATCTTCAGCAACTGCTATTACTTGCCCAATATACGAACCATTTATGAACTTAAACATAATCTTAGACCAGTCAGAGGACACCAATTGAAAATAAATAGGACACTGTCTAGTAAAAAGGTTGCACATCACTTATTATGCCACAGAGTGGTGTACAATTGGAACAGACTGCCTGAAGAGGCGAAGAGGCTGTCTCTACCACTTCAATTAGCTCTGTCGAAAACAAACTTGATAACTGGTTACAAACAGATAAAATATCATTAATGCGATAGTCCTTGAAGGTCTTTCAGCACTGTTTGTGATAGAGACGCATCAGCTATTAGCTGCTTGTCTATAATAAATAAATAAGCAAATAAAATAAAATATATAGGTAAATTGGTTTTCTTTGAAATATATACATATTTATCAAAATCATCAAAAACGGTCATTTATTGTTTTATGTTATGGGGGATAGTGGGTATTTCGTTGTCCAAAATTTGTCGTATAAATTAATAAGAGTTTCGTTAATTTAAAAATTGGAAATTTGGTCAACCTGATGAAATGGATGTAAGAAAATAAACAAACTGAGAAAAAAACTTAATCGGTTTAACGTTCAAATTTTACTAACAATAACACAAGTACATATTTCTAAAATTTAGTACTTACTTCTAAAACATCTAAACACAAAGCCGCCAATCGCTTTCCCGTACACACACGCGCATACACCTATGACTTACGGGTAGTGAAATTGAGTAAAAATCGTCATTAAATGTCCTGTGCTCTATTTCTTATACCTGAACAGTAAACTTCTGTCGTCATAAGCCTTATATGGTCAAGCATTTGTTTCGGGGGTATGTTTACGTTAAAACAACATAACAACCCTTTTTTATGACATAGGTACAGGTATGCAATAACTCATTGTTTCTTCAAATTAGCTGTTTTGCTAAGTTTTGACTTTAGTGTATTGTCACAGTTTGAAATGAATACACGAATCTTATTCGTAGAGAATAACATATTTATCGTGAATTAGGTATGCCTAAAAAATCGGAAATTAATGCCAAACAACGCCTAAAAATTAAGATTTTACATGAACAAGGCATGTCACGAATAAACATAGCCCGAGAAGTGAAATGTTGTGTGGTGCCTACTGTTGAGCACGGTGGAGGCTCAATAATGATTTGCGGTTGCATGGCAGCTGATGAACTAGGCTAAATGGTGCTGTGTGAGGGACGAATGAACAGTGAACAATACACAGAAGTCCTAGAAACAGCTCTAGCACGGTCGATAACGAAAATTTACGGCGACACGAACACTGAAGGCATCAAGTTCCGGCAAGACAACGCCACTCCTCATAAATCTGCTCACTCTATGACCTGGATTAATCAAAACGGCGAAAACCTTTTAGACTGGCCATCACAATCGCCCCGGATCTCAATCCAATTGAGCATATTTGGTAAATTTTAAAGAAAAAGATACGGAGACACTCAATAACCAACAAAAATTTCTTATTGGCGGCGGGAAAAAATAACCCCAATGTTTTCAGTTAGTTGAAAGAATGCCAAAAACAGTGACAGCAGTAATACAATCGAAAGGTGTACCTACAATATACTGATCGTATCATTAAAAAAAAATTTCTAGTATTTAGTTCGATTAGCAATATAAGCGTGTTTTTTTAGTTTTTTAAACTATTATTTATTTTTATTTTATAGCCTGTGACAAACTCATAAATGGAAAATTAATTATATATTCAGGTTTTTCTTTTTTATTTAACTTTTTTTTTCAAATTAATGTTTTGTCATCGGTCCTTGATACATGTGCAAAGTTCCAAATTAATCTGACTTCTGGAACTTGGTGAAAATTGAGTTCAAAGATTTCGTTACATACATACAACCCAAGCTAATATAAAGCGTGTAAAAAAGCAGAATAAATGAAAGCAAATAATGATAAACAGGTTATTTTAAAGTACAGCGTAATAAATCAATATTACATACATAAAAGTGGTCCACAAACGTATAACGCAGGCGATGACGCGTGTCGATATTAAAGAAGTAAATAAATCGGTGTAACAATTTCACGCGGTTTATTTTCGGCTATTGATACCTAGATAGGTAGGTAGGTAGGTACTAATGCAATTTCTCAATCGTGTATAGCAATGAATTCGATTCACAGGTAGGACAATTGTGGAGGTGAAGTGTTTTCTTTGTTCCGTGCAGTAGTATGAAACTTAATGGAAAAGTTTTTTTGCGCCTTTTTAAGTTTTCGTGTCAACGCTCTCGGAATTATTGATAAATATCAGTATTTAAAGATAAAAGATTTGGGTAGGGCTATAGACAAGACATCGCACAGTATTCGGCAAGCGCCTGAAAAACCTCACGCACGGTTCTGGGACACGTAATGTCATGCGACACGCAACACGAACTCTTCCTGTTTGTGGCTGCTTCAGGCACACGCTCGTAACCTTCAAGGACTTTGTCAGTGTAATGCTGAATTGGAATTTACCTCTATCTTTATAGACCACCCATAAAGCCACTAGAATACAAACCAAATCTTAAATCTTAGACTTATTGACTATATGAGTGCAGTTTTATTTCAGCACCTTTACTGTGAATATTCTTCTTAATAATTGGGTGTCTGAATTATCAATAAAATGGGAGCACCGAACAACGTGAAATATTTAGATAAATAGTTTTGTTTTTGTAGAATAATTATAGAAAAACTAGCGCACCCGGCAGATGTAATCCTGCCCGGAAAAGTAGTTTACTGTGAATATGTCAATTAAAATTAAAAATTATACTGTTTAATCTTTGTGATTCTATAATTACTTACGAATTCACGTTTGTGTAAAAAAAAATTGTTCTATAAAAAATTAAATAAAAAAATCTAAGTCATTAATCGAAATAAAATATAGTCTATATTTTAAGTTGGACAAAGTTATATATATGTGCGAAATTTCATTAAAACTGGTCCAGTACTTTCGAGATTAGCCTAGAAAAAATCATGATCCGAGATTTTTATATATAAAGATTAACGTTTAATACAATATAAATTTAACTTATATATACTTTAGCCTCAGCAACACGTAGCCGGCTGTGGTAGTGTGATATGAAATAAATTGTAGATAAATTGTAGTCGTTTGTGAGATCATAAACAAATAATTCGCAATCAAAACATAATAAATAAATATCTATAAATTGATACATAAACTATCCTATCTTTCAAGTCGGATCAAACTGTACATTTGTGCAAAACTTGAATAAAATCGGTTCAATAGTTTAGGAGTCCATCGCGGACAAACAACGTGACCTGTAAATCCAAATCTTACTTTGTTACTATATGTATTGCCATTTGCATTGAAGAGACATTTATACTTTGAAACTCAATATAATTTATCGATACATCATATCTGTCACTTATCGTATCGGCGTATCAATCTATCTTTAGGCTCAGGCTTGACATAAGTCGTTTAGCGTTCGTCGTTCTTACTCATACCGACAACAGGATGTCACAATAGACTCAATGGTTTCTGAATTTGTAATCGGATCTATATTTATATTAAAACTGTAGTTTAACATATCATGACCCCTTAATTTCCCCGAAAGGTTAGGTAGAGCCGCAGTTGTAATAATTTAGACATTTATGGCTCGCAATGACTTGTCAATGGCAGTCGCTTCAGGCTCTCGTTTAAAGTTATCTTTTTATTTACACCAAATATATTATTAATAGAAGTGATAGCTTAGTGGTTTAGTCTTCATCCTCCTACTCCAATGGCCCTGGGTTCAAAGGTGGGCGCGCAGCTCTACGAATAAATATCATTTGCTGTAACAGTGAAAGAAAGGATCTTCGGTACGCCGGTACATCTTAGAGTTTTACATTAAATTGTCTGAAGTGTGTGAAGTTTAGCAATCCGCACTTGGCCAGCGTGGCAGACTATTGGCTGTAAACCTTTCTTAGTTCGAGACTGCCACCTCGAGACGGCCTCCTACCCATGTCCAATATTGAAATGATAATATGTATCCACTACGAAAGAGCCATGTGTGACGAGATTGGTACCACGCTGTGATTGCATGAATCATAGATACAGTACAGCATCACAGCCCGTTTAGTAGCATCCTTAGAAGTGCTAAAGGGTCTGTGAATTCGTATAATGCAACTAACGGAACATTATTTTAATTTAGCTCACACATGTTTTATTCAGGCATTGATTGAATATATAACATTAACAAATGATTGTTATATAAAGTAATATCCATGTATTTGTAAACTTTGTTTGTTTGTTACAGGTACTTCGCTACATGGAAGTGTAAACAATAGTAAAAGTAGCTAAGCCTTCCTATTTCACTGAAGGCAATAAATTCGTTTTATGTTTAGCAAAGTTTATGTAAAAATTGAAATTTCAGCTAAATAAGTTACAATACGTAGTATAGTTGACCAGTATTAGGGCAAGCTGTCTAATAGAAAGTTGGAACACTTTTTGCATGACAACGCTGAGTGACAGTTACGACTGGCTGAAAGTAAAGGTTGTTTTAGTCCGTATTGTTGCGATTGTTTGTATTACGTAATGTTCGTTACTGCGACTTAGATCATCTTAAAAGATTGCCAATGTACTATTCTAATATTGCCGTCAGTAATTTCGTTCAATATATTATGAAGTTAAATAATTGACTTCCACTAATTGGCGTATGAGCTTGGAAAATAAATAAAATATTATATTTAAATGTGGGTGTTTTCTATTATTCAATTACATATTTACCATAATAGATTTCTCATATGTCCTGTGCCAAAAGGAAATAAGGATGACCACTGATATATTTCCTAGGCAGCCTTAATACATCTCCGAGCTGGGCCTTGTTCGCTGGGGCTGCGCGCGCAGCTCGCTCAGAGCGCAGGACGCACCCTCTTGCAGCCTTATAAACATTCAGACGTGTCTCTCGCAGATCTAATCAAGAAGTGTCTCTTAATATCAATAATATCATTAATAAAAACGTACATGATTTGATGCTACAAGGAAAATTAAAATCTTAAATTACCGATTATTTTAATGTTTATATACCTTTTGTTTTGAAATACACATACCTATAAATTAAAATTCAAATTCAAAAGTTTTATTTATTAAAAGGTATGTATATAAATACACTTCATGAACGTCAAAACAAATCTTAGACATCATCGTCTAATTCATTGGCTTTGAACGCCTCTTTTAGGCTTGTGTAGACTCCCGGAAAAAAACTCCCGGCACTCTTTAAAAAAAAAAAGAAAAACAATCATACAAGTTATAACATTGCTATATAGCTTTGGGACCATAGAGAACACAATAAATAATAATAATAATATAATATAAACTTTAAAATACGTAACTTGTGTAAATGTTAACGTTTAGAACAAGCAACTACATTTTTGATAAAACATCCGAAATTAAGCAGGATGTAATGGTTTTCGGCAAGGACGGGTCGTGCCCTTTCTGAAATCTACACGTACTTCAGTCGCCGATAGAGGCCGCAACGTATCACGGCACATCAGGCTTTGCCGGCAACCGCAGCGCAGGGCATCCCCATATTATTCGGCATACACTTACTAATATATTGTTGAACCCCTGTCTCTGTATTTAAAAAGGTGAATTTAGACTTTGTCGGCGATTTGGTAAGTACATTAATTTGTTATCTCCCAAGGTACATCCGATGCTTCAACGCACTTAGAATGTTCTAGTACACCCACGTTCGATATTTCACTTCTTGTCATCGGATATAAGCGGTGTAATTACTACATAGTTTGCTTCCAAATATTGATCGTGTACACTGCCACGTGTAAAAATAGTGCACAGCGTTCTCTTCGATGTGTCTTTGTTCAACTCGTATCGACGTCATATCCCACAAACGAGCATGGTGCCTTTACGTCGGGAGTGATACCGAAGGCTCTGTTATATTGTCCTTACGAACATTCCTTCTTAGCCTTATGTTTTTTAGCCCTCGAATGAGAGATTTTCTTAATCAAATATGCGTCTTTGAGCTGTTGTGTCACGTCTCGAAGGGTTTTACCCAGTTTAGCCCGCTTATCGACCGACGTCGTTACGTTACGAAATGCGTAGATAGTTCTGCGTTTTGTTTTATTATGTATACATTACCTAAATCCATGTAATAATACATCGATAAATTAGGTGAATGGAACATTTGAAATATTGGTTGAGGACATGGACAACAATTGGTTACAATACAAAAAACAATAATTTGTACCGACGTGTATCACCGCGCGAGCTTGTTATTTGCGACAGCGAGCACTTGTCCAATAAAAACTAAGATTTACATGTGCCAATTAGATATGATGTTTAACATCGAGCAAACAACGTGACAAATTGAAGTGTTATCTACCTCAATATTGATTGTACACTACGTAGTTAAAATAAGATCTACTTAATATAGAGTGTTTCGATACCTATAAAGAGTTTGTTATATATAAAGAGTTTGTTATATATGAAGAGTTTGTTGTTGGTGCTTTGCTATCCTAATATCTATTTTATAACCCCTGACACGGTATATGCGAGTGAAAGGAAATTAAATTTGGGGATGAGTCAAGAGTCGTCATTGCTCATATCGCCAATTGGAACACGAGCGAGCGATTACCGCGGCTAGTTTTATAACGAATCTGACCCGGCGACGGTTTTACTCACACTTTTGTTTTTCTATCCTCTATACCTAAAATAACAGTAATTTGTTGAGTTTTCAAAATTATAGTGTGATTTTTTTTATTTAATTGTTTTATCCTCAACAGAGATTACTTATATTTTGAATAATCATAAAAAGAATATAAAACAATAAAACTATGTGATACGCTGTTTTTATCTTAGTAACGCTGAACTGATGATACATCAATCATTCGAGTGCCCTCAAACTTATTTTTGTAATACATCCTTACCATTTGATTAATTTCGTGGCGATTACAGTTTTATAATGGGCGTAAAAGTGAAATAAATCGATTAGATCGACATTATAAGATATCGGTAGTATTGTTGGTTTTGTTTACAATGAAAAAAGTAATAGAAATTTGCTTTAAGTTCCTTTTTTTTAAAGATCACAAGTAAAAATTTCAAAACTAAGCTTAGAAGTAAAACAAAATAGAAATTTATTTCATTGTTTATTGCTTCATTCTAACAATACGAGGATAGTAAACAATATTAACATATGTACCGGCTTAACTCACGTCGTTTTTCGGGTTGACCCAGTAGTTACCGACCTGTACGAGGTCCTTCCTCATGAGCTCCCGCCGTTTGCAGCGATGTCGCGGCGGAGAGTGCATAAATACTCACGAAATATTCAATAGCAAAAATTTAACATATTTTGTTTTTAAAAGTAAAAGCAAATATAAAATTTAATTCTTAAATATACGAGTATATAAGGAAGAACGCATGACTCAACAACTGAGTGACAAAGTTACTTCGAGACTCCTGACTGCATACTTGTAAACGTATTTAAAATCGTACTGTATTATTGCTACCATTACATCTACCCACGTCGCTTGTTTATTAATCGTTACGTGTAAACATAGTTTCAGCCAACTGTTTGCATTTTGGTCGAAACGCTTAGTGTAACTTAATTGTTAGTATGAGTCGTAGAAGTTAAGTGATACAATATCATACCATTATTGTAAGTAATATGAACACAAAATTCTTAAAAAAAAAACATGAAATAGAAACTAACGGTTTCGAGACAATAAAAAAAATTATTCTGCGTAAAAATAAAGTAGCTGTCAGCCAAAAATTTTAGTTCTTATATTTCCATATAAGTATTATGAACCTGAAGCCTTCAGGAGTTAGATCAATGTCCGTAGAAATCGAAGTGGACTTGATGTAATATTCTAAATAAAGAAAGTCGTGTTAAGAATGTCGAAGGTCTTATGTCATATAAGGATCGGTACCATTACTAAAATGGAAATTATGGCATATACGATGCTCTTAGGCCGTATTCGTATGTATTTGCTTGAAATAAATGTTGTCCTAGAGCTGGTAAACCGCTTTAATGATCGCCTGCTGGTACACGTATGTATCACAGTTGAATGGCTCGTCGCAGCCAGCAGGTTGCAGGTTGCAAACGAGCTGAAAAGTGGAGCAGCACCAATTGCGATCGGCTTTGGGGTGGTTGTCAGTAGCATCCAACAAGTATCCACGAGGTCGATGTTTCGCGAGGCAAATTAAAAAGACGGTACCGGTTTTTATTGTTAGGTAACAATTGTTATGGGAACATGCCCCACCGCTCCCCTTCCCTTCCCCCCTTATTAGAATATTTCGGATATTATAGAACGCGGCGAAATGTAACGTATTATAATAACACCGTAATTTATTAACTCCGTGATATTTGAAAAGCCGAAGATAATTTACGAATCTTTTATTTATATGCACTCATGATAACAAATTGATTCTAGAACTATCTAGAAATGTATTTAACAATATTATTATAATTGTACCGACGTAGGTATCGGGCATAGAAATAAATTCATAGATCGTTGATTACGAACGGATATAACTGATCATTCATTTTCATGGTCGTCTGACGCAGAACAAATGCAATTTAATTACATTTCTTACCTCTGGAGCAGCTTACGCGTACCTTGTACCGTACACATACCTTCATACTATAGCAAATCGTACACTAAATATAGGCTAAGCAACTTTTGCCGAGGAGGCAGTGGCAAGAACTTTAAAGCCAAATGTAAAAGTTATTGAGGAAATATGCAGAAAGTACGAATTATGTTAAAATACAAGGAGAAAAGTTAGCGATTTATTTGTGGCAGTGTTCTATGTATAAACATACAAAAGTAAAACGCAAAAATAATCATTCATATTCACAATTTATGTGTGCGTCCATATAGATAAATATTGCGTTATTAGTTCTACATTTGCCTATATCAACGATTTCATTAGCATCATGAGATCACAAAAAAAAACAGTGCAAAATACATAATACTAATAATAAGACTAATTACTCAAATAAAATATTGATCAGAATCAAATAAATAATAGATCGCGTCAGATGAGCCGAGCGAGTCTCGTTTAATACGTAACTTAAGGGTCAATATTTATGTACGTTAATAATTAAATTTTTAGCCTGTCCGTTATCTACTTATAATTACTACATCTTCTTTTGTAACACTAGCGTTTATAATCGAGTACAGAAAGGAATACATGTTTCAAATAGAAAGTCACAAAATCGCACATAAATTAATTTTATAAAATACATTATTGTCTTGAATATTGCTTATTCTAGCATCACATTTAAAATGATTAAAAACCTAAATTTCTTACGTCTACATGTTAAAATATTTTTTGTGACTTCGTAGAATACAATTTCTCATGAGATAAATGTAATAATTTGTAATGTTGACTAATATTTGTTCTCGAGCACTGCAATAACAATGAACATTTTCATTATGGAGGATACATTCACCGTTTCTTATATTCTCGTTTCACGTTGGCTCACGTCCCGCCACAATTCTCTGATATTTACGTATTTGCTTCTAATATCGTAATGATTTATTTTTATTTGACTTACATTAAAGTCCGTATTCCGACAAGATGGCAGCTTGCCACGCGGACGTCATTTCGTACTTACTAACCAAATAGTTAATGTATGAATGTTAACCGACTCTTTTGGTCAAGTAATCTCTGGACGGTTCGTCGACTTGAGGTGGTGGTGTCGCGGGGATGTCGTGCTGAGGTTTTAGTAGCCAGGGGTTCTCGGCGCTTTCTTGAGGGTGGCCGTCACTTCTTTGATTGACAGAAGATAAAGTAACGTTGAGGTGCGGTACCTGTGTCTTGGGGCACACGCGCGAACTGTTAGATTTCGACTGCATGTTGTCTGTAACAAGAGATTTGTTTATTTAAATAATGCGAAGTAGGAAAATGGTTTCAGTTTTAATAATACGTATACATATGTATTAACAATTGAATTGTATCACTTTATTACCCAATGTCTATGTTAAAAAATCTTAATTGTATAATCAAAAATATAAGTAACATTAAAATTAATTTCTACTTTTGTGTGTTAACTACAGTGTATGTCAATGTATGGAGGCGATAAACAAAGAACAAAAAAATGTAATAACTGCACAAGAGAACCAAAAGCAGTTTTCACACAAGATGGATATAATAAAACATAAGATAACTCTTACTTTGATAATGCACGTTTATATTGATATTTTCCAATCGCGAATTGATAACGTCCACGCCGTCTGCAAACATTTGAGACGTATGTAGATGTCGCCGCCACGCACTCGACTGGCCGAGCATGGGAGCTCAATGCGCGGCGGTACTTAAACGCCGACGTTTATATGGAAACTGAGTCACATTTGGCAAGAGAAACTCCTCAGCGCCGTCCACGTCACCGCTGGACGCTGACGACGGTGTGACGCCAGCGCTTTCCGCGTTCTTCGTTATGTTCACTATTTAAAGTGCGTGGTGAATATATTTAATAATATTTATATTGTTAGATCCAGATAACATCGAAACGTACTTTATACAAATTATTTTAATGATTACCTATGTTTGCTAACAATAACGAAGTCAATTTGGTTTAATTTATGCTAATACAAACT
>DWEE01001796.1:0-12569 GCA_018245755.1 Parelbella macleannani
CACCGGTGTCCTCCTAGCGCAACGCCCTGATGGGCCCAACACCCGAAAGAAGCATAGGGCTTCTTTCGCTGCCCTCCAATTCCCACGACAATATGCGGCCACACATACTGTCGTCCTTCCCGGGATCGCTACCTAAATGGTTCGAGCTCCCACTCTAGAAAGAAATCTTAATGACCCTTTTAATTTGGGTTATTGTAGCTGTAGGGAAACAAATCTTATTCTAATATATGTATGTAGGTACTGCTCGTCTAATTATGTAACTGTAAAGTAATACAGGTACTTATCTCTTATATGTAAAGCAAAATGTTTCACTTCTATCGTGCGTTGGCTCCAAGCACAAATTCCTAATTTTCCTTTCTATTCATTCACGAAGTGTTCCTATCATTATAACAAATCATATCTAATATTCGAACTGCTGGTTACCTACCCAATAAAGTCAGAGTTGTAGGTGTACCAGATTCTGAACCCCATACCGCTGTAGTGATAGGCTAAATTCAAGTCACTGGATTTATGTTGTTCTATAAAAGATATATTTAAAATAAACTTACCGCGGACACGACACAAATCAGGAACATTATCAAAAGAAAATTCATTACAGAAGCTGGCGATAGTTCACCTTCGTCAAGTAACACAGTTGGAATTAACTGCGGATGAATCATTTATTAAATTTATAATAAATAAAATCCATTGTCAATTTGCACGCTCGAAATTAACACGACTTGTAACCTGTAAGTCCATTTTCCACGGATCACTCTTAATAGCTATAATGTTTGTTTTGTATACGGTTGTGGAATAAAACATACTGGTCATCGTATATGATGCAATAAAAAAAATATATATTTTTTAATGATTTCAGTATAAGGGATTAAATTGCGAAATTATGCAAAAAAGCAACTTTGTATAATTTTATAAAAAAGGGAGGGTATCTTAATAATTTATCGAACTTCGGTGGTGTGAAATCAATTACCCGTTTACCTATTATTTAAAAGATTTGGTGCGTATACCTTGCAACCCACTCATTTGTATGCCACTGCCTCGTACCAGTTATAGGGGTTTTTAAAGTATGTTCATTTATATGTGTGCAGGTCAATTAAAATCAAATTTAATAAGGAATTTTTTTTATTACATAAATATTTACATTTAAGTATTTTGCTTGGATGGGTATTACAAAAAGCGAAATACTAGATAATGGTAGAAAATACTTGAGAATGAAGTATAAAAGCAAGAATGTAAGGCAGAAAACAAATTAAAAAATCAAAGAAAGAAGAAGCGGCAGTACAATAATTTGGCAATACTGGCCATTAGAATCCTTATAAATATTATTTATATACAAGCGTTTTCCAAATGAACACGAATTTCGTGTACACAAGTACATTCTTAAATTGGCTCACATATAATGAATTAAACTTAAATTAAAATCATTGAAAATCTTTATTACTATCCAAAATAACAAAAACGTATTTCAGGTAGTAATTCAAGTTTTCCAATTTCGAACTTCACTTAATTTAACTTAAGTCTTTAAATATGGCTCAAAATCCTTGTACATGGCAAAAGTCGTCGTTTTCAATTTGTCTATCTCAAAATAACGAGAATTTCATAAACGTATCTCTAGGTTTTATCACATTTTAGTTCACAATATGCTAATCTCACTTATTTATTTTTATATTTTAAATGAATGAAATAGTTTTATTACTTTTAATAGAGTATTAAAGATTGAACTGTAACAACATAATATTATGGTACTATTTTGAGCTTTAGAGTCGCTAAGACAAGTATGATCCTAATTTGGTGGGATTAAGACTCAATACATTTTTATTTCGTCAATAATAATCTAACAACAGTTACAATTAGCAAGTGTTAATAAAAGAAATGTTTATGGTGTGTCCCTTCAAGTCTAATGTTTCAGGTGTGTAGTTCGCCTAAGTTACAATATTATTCAAAATTTGTGATCAGTAAGGTCCAGAGCCACTCTGGTCATATCCCTGGTATCCACCCTGGCCACCGCTCTGATAACCTTGACCGTTGCCTTGGTACCCTCCCTGGCCGCCGGTCTGGTAGCCGCCTTGACCACCTCTGCCATATCCGCCTCCCAAACCAGTATCTTCATAAGAAATTCTTGGCTTGTAACCGCCTTGATCCGCTTCATATTCCACGGTCTAGAGCAAACAAATGTATATAAAATGGAGCGTAAATAATTATCATTAACATAATCCGAAAATTTCAAGTAATAACCTGTTTCCTGCCATCAGGCAACAGCACATAGTAGAGCCCTTCGGCCCTATCGCCTTGCCTCGCTTCCCGGTGCCCGAAGTCGTTGCCAGATGCGTCGTCCTTCACCATGTACTCGAAACTGTAGTTAGCTGGTTCCTGAAATACATTTAAAACCTGCTGGGAGCATTATATAAACATATTTATACGGTATATACTCGTATGTTTATTACTATTCAAAATCTTCTAACAGGAGAGTTGCAGCTACCGGCTTTTTGCAAACGAGTAGAAAATGTTTATATCACGACATTGACTTCGTGCTCCTGTGTACATTAATGAGCTGTTGGTGTGTGATTTGGAGGATCTCGTCACCATTTCCACATGACGCTTTAAACTTCAGCTGCATGACTTACGAGCCGACACTTAAGACCAATCCTTAGTAGAACAACTTATGATGATAACTGTCTTTCTCTTATCTCTTTCTTGACTTGAAAAGGTACACATATAGGTATTTTATAAATTTTGTAGTGCCATGTTTTGACTCACGCCGTTGCTGCCATCATCGTAGCCACCGTTTCCTCTTCCGCCGCCAGGGGGCAAGTACTGCCTGCTTTGAGCGCCGTTACCTGATATAATAACGGTATATTAGAATAGAAAATAGACACTTTAAATTAACTTTTGTTCATAGTCTTAGCTTCAAATAATGAACTATAGACAGATAACGGCACTTTTACCAGCGATTTTGTTAAAACACAGACAGGTTGGACATAGTTAATTCTGCTTTTGTAATATTGATCCGAATTTTTTTCATTAAAGATAGAATTGATTGATTTAAAAAATAGAATGTCCAAATAATCAAGTGGCAAGTTTCTCTAAAGAAAAACAAAGAAAGTTACCGCCAGCTCCAAAGCCAGGCGCACCGTACTGCTGAGAAGGAGCACTGTATTGCTGCGAAGGTCCATCTGGTGCTCCGTATTGGCTTCCAGGCGCCTGGAGCCCAGTTTGACCGAAACCTCCTGCTCCAAAGTTTTGTCCACGGCCTTGGCCTGGGGCCCCGTACTGTTGGGATGGGGCTCCATATTGTCGGGACGGTGACCCGAGCTGTTGGGATCCGAACTGCTGCGAGGATCCGAACTGGGAAGGCGCCCCGTATTGAGAGGAAGGTCGTCGTGAGTTCGAGGGCGCTCCATACGTTGAGGATGGACGTCCGCTGAAAAATGGGATTATAAAACAAAATGTCCCTTACATTATGATTTATTGAGAAATTCTTTTTTATTATAAGTTTTCCAGAGTGTAGTAAGAATTCGAATTTGTACAATGCTTGAAATGGTCCGAAGATAATATCAAAACATAGGTGCCTACTTAAGTAAATATCTGTGTTCCCGGACACATAAAACTTGGGACTCTTCAAAACAAGGGTGAATAGACTTTTCCTAGGCGTGCGTGCTCCATCTTAGGACGCATCCGCGCTTTCCATCAGGCTGGATCGCGGCCAAACGCAAGCCTATCACATGATAAAAAAAATACTGCTGAAAGCCATTACCGTGCGGCATGCCTTTGAAGCATGCGAACTATAAACCACCACGTTCCTACGTTTGGACCCGACTTTCTAACCATAACTTCACAATATCTATAACATTCATGACATTTCGTGAAAAGTTGGAGAGAGACTCAATGTCCCACTGCCGGAAGTTATATTTCAAGTCTTCGTAATGTAACAACTGATAATAAGAGAGATTCATAGGGTTTAAGTGTATGAAAAAGACATGTCACCCAAACACCGCACTGGTCTGCCTTTGACCTCCAAATCCTGGAGCGCCATAGCTTGACGAGGGAGGTCCAAAACCACCGCTGGACCCACGGTTAGGAGGTAGGTAACTGTGTTGAAGAGCATTATAACACCGTTAATTTCAGAATATTCAGGTAGGGATGTATTGACTTATAAATAATTTAACATATTATTTTACTCACTTTGTCTTCTTAAAGAAGCATACTAAAAGCGAACTCGACCGCATAACATCACAGTCACATCAAAGTAATAGAAGTATGATCAAAGTGAGTACGTACGGCATACTCGGATTACTTGCATAAAAATTGAACCTTTAAATCACCGTAAATGTGCATATATGAAGCGTTATAACGAATAATTAATAAAGTTAAAATATAAGGTTAAGTTACATGTTTCATAAAGCAAGACATTGTCGGGGAATGCGTGCTCTTAGAACGCATCTGCGTTTTCATTTGTCCCTCTAGCGGAATTGCGGTAAACCATAGCCTAATATATGATAAAAAATTGAGATACCAAGGAAATTATAAGAAGTATAGATATTAAAGTACCTGTTCACTGGAGGCTCGGCGATGCACGCCGCCACTAGTAATGCGCTTACTATGATGATCTGAAAGTATTATGAACAGTATTTAGTCACCTACGAAACGCCGGTTATGAAAACGTAACATCACGCCTGTAATCCCCGAAGGGGTAGGCAGAGCGGTGTACTAAACCCCTGCGTTTTACCAGTTACGTTTATATCCCACCATGGAATACATATACGGGGTACAGATCCAGACTTCGAGCCACTACTAGTTTCTAACAAAAAATTAAGTTATATAAATCTAGTGTTACCCGATCCGGGGTTCGAACCCGACACCTCTTGATCAGGAGTCGCGCTCGCAACCACTCGAACGACGAAGCAGTGTTAGCAATAAATACTTAGAATTAGTAATAGATATTCGGTAAAAAAGGCTCAGTATAGGAATAGGCACTTACCTTCATTTTGGTTACTATCCGCTAGGGCCGTCCTTTACTGCTGAGTCTGAAAGTATTTAAACATTTTTTATATGAATTCTATAACATTTGACAAAACGGTAATTATTCCTTCATATGGTAACTTAATGATGTAATCGTTATCTATCTGTGGTCGTCGACTTAAATCTGTTGGGTTGTTTATATAATAGTCGAACATATAATAATAAGTGTACGTTTTAAAATGCTCCGACTGTGTAAACGCACCCAATATTTTTTTTGTTGTAGAAACGAAACGTTGTAAAGTGGACACTTAAATAAGTATAACATAGCGATATGATCAAATTACAACGAAACTAGAAACGCTCTCTGAAACTATATAAACGCACCTATTAACCGTAACATTTTTTATTTTGATTTGAAAATATTTTAGTGATTTAAATTAATTAAATCAATATTAAGAATAATTACATTAAAATTACCCGAATAACTGTAAGACAAAAATCTTCGAAACGCCTGGAGATAAAATATAATAATAATAACATAGAGACTCTACCAAAGTCTAAACGTTGGTACTCTACCTAGCTTTGTTTAGTGACGACGTAGTTATCTTTTCAAATACCACTTGATATGGAGAATGTGGTTTTCGAATCAGAGGCTGTATCTGACTGATGATGGACATGAGATGAGGCGGCTTATATACCGGCTCCGTCATTAGGCTAGGTGCATCTTCGCAGTCGTGAGTGAATGTTGCTCTACATACACTTTTATCGATCTAATAATAGTAAGGATTCGGATTGATTAATTTGGTCCTAGGTTACGTTTTGAGCGCATCATAACGCTTATGAAATCGTAAAGTGATTTGTATGATCGGACAAGATAGAGATGTAGAGCTCAAAATATGTAACAATAACAAAATACTTACTCAGTGTCTTTTAATTAAAATCAAAGGTCGAAATATTTTTGTAATTTACTGTAAATGAGTGTTTTAAATGGAGAATTAATAACAAAAACCTTACTAATTCATTGTGATGTAATTAAATATTAATTTGGAACGTATTTTCAGCGCGTCCGGATTTGTCCCGGACGTATCACGTTGTAATCGTGACAGTTGTGTGACAGAACACATATTAAGTCATATAGTCTTTGGGACTTAATTTCAAAAGTAGTGTACATATGTTTTTTGATCATGTGATACTTAAGATGATATTAGAGATCGAATATGAGCAATGAGTGTATTTTATATAATGCTCCCAGATTTCAGAAACTTTTACCTCTACATTTCGGTCAATAGATTACTGATGGACGTAAGAATCCTCCAAACAGGGCCATACACTTTGTGCTCTTTAAATCAAGCCATTTCTAACGTAATATTTCTGCGTACAGCCGACTCTACAGCCAGAACAACGGTTCGAGTGTCTTAAGACTATATACTGAGAAATACGATCTTACCTATTGTTACCTATCTGACTATATCATATAAATTCGCGAGGCAGACGTGCTCCAGTTATTCGCGCGACACGTCACGAGCCCGTGATGTACGGCGTTCCACGTGCCGCCCGACAGGAGCCACGATCGTAGATCACCGATATCGGGATTAAATTTCAGAAATATAATATATTAAGCTAATGCAACAAACGTCAGGAGCGTTGAGATTACGGAGGACGAACGGAAATCCTTATCTCAGCTTATTTCATTCACAATATTGCGAATATTGTTTCATTAAATAAGTACGCTAAGTTCCTTATGGGCCAGAAGTGAACGCTTAGAAGAACATTTTGGAATGTTCTAAAACGTATAGGTTTCTTCAATATGTTTACTTTCAGCGTTGTAGTAATATTTAATATTAAATAAGTTATAGTTTCAATAACTAAAAACCACACTTATACAATATATATTAATGTTAATCAAACTAAAAAGCAAAAAAATATTCTTAATATAAGAATAAAATGATTGACGAGAAAAATGGTTGGCGTGGACTAATGTTGCTGTTCTCAAAGCGTAGGTTGCTTGATACCAATTGTTCTGACCGTTCAAAGTGGGTGAAAATCGACTTCAAAGATTCCGTTACATATGCATAGATACACACAGGTCAAGCTAATATAAGCCTATTAAAAATAAACACAACTTTGTAACTTGAGATAAGTGAGACCTGTCTCCTTGACCTATTCCTGAATAGCAGACCTGCTTTTATAAGCTGAAATATAAGTCATTGCTTATAAAAGATTATACACGATATTGGCTTAATGTGAGTAATGCAACCCATAGACCTAAGTAAAACTCAACGTAAGACTGAAAGTGGACCTAACATTGATCAAAAGAGCTGTGTTATTGTTGAGTCCAGAGATCAAGCCTAGAATTACTGCTGTTTAGTAACAGATACACGAGTAGTATTAGTGTCTCGAGGACGTTTTGAGTGATACAATCGCCATGACCATTAACTCTTAATGAGACCGCCATTGAACAACTACTTCGTATTCGGTATACGCTTTGTTTCAATATTTTTTCTTGAAACACCCTCGAAAAAATATTTTTTATATCAAGTATTATATGATATCGTGTTTTATTGGTTTAATTTCTCAGTTTAAGTGTTTCGAAATATACAAAATGCACGTGAGAAGTCTCTTTCAATAAGTTGATCCGCGGCTGAGTGGATGTAGCCCGAATTTGGACGCCAACCCGACTATTATTTCCTTAAAAAGTCTGGTTCTCTTATTTCCACTTAGTTTGCTTCATTTTCATAAATTTGTATCATGCAGGTGTGTTTATACGGACGCCTAGCTACTCGCTTCGTATTTACTGTAAATATTCTCTAAACATTACTATAAAATCGGTAATTACAATGGATTTTTTGTATATATGCCGTTCCAATGACATCAGCCCGTTTGTGCGCATTTGGGCATTGTAAAATGTAATGAACGTAATGTATAGTCATTATACTTATATAATTTCCTTACAGTACATTTTGTCATTTTCTATTTTCAGTCGTTTACTTTCAGTTTTCAAAGTAGAGTACAAAATTTAATTTATTTATATATCAAATTTCGTGATAACATATCAAATTTATAGATATAGTCGACTTATTATACGATAAAAAATAGGTATTCAAGTTAATTTATTGTACGTAACACCATGCCTGTAATCCCCACAGATTCACAGATGAAAACTCCGAGCCACTACTAGAAGTTTCTACCAAAAATTTGAATAGTTGATACCCGACTCAGAATTCGAACCCAGTGCCTATCGATTAGAAGTCGCGTTCGCTCGACCAACAAAGCAATCAAGTAGATATTGATAAATAGCTAGTCATTACTCCTAAGAAAGTGCTACACTGCGTCAATAGTTAAACATTTTAACTTAGAATAAGCTTAGGACTTTTGATTAGGTATGAAGCTAAAGGGTGGCTATCTTTATTAGGAAGTAAGCTCAGAGTGTGGTGTGTCAAGCCCAGACAACACAGGTGGAATTTCCCGGTAGTTTTATATCACAGTTTCCTACGAATTCATACAGTTTCCGCGTCGGCCCGCCCTGCAGTCCGCGGCCGGCAGCCCTGTGAGGTGCAACGTGTCGACATATTCCAATAAGTGGATAATTGAAAGATCAGCCGCCATATACGGTGAAGCCTTGATCCGGTTCCAGCCTCTCGTTAAGTGAGATGTTATGATTATTTGATGAGCGCATGATTTATCCCGTAGCAGTATGTGTGCTGAGACACGCTGCAAGGCATGCTTAGCATATTAAATTGATTGTGACCGTCCACTGTCTAGGGTTTGACCGCAGGAGTTGAGCATATTGTCTTATTTGAAGACCTGAGGTATTCCCTTCGCAAGCCTGCTTATCTAATGTCATACAGTATTACTGTTCGTCTGGCACCTGGCAGCTAGTTCGTAGTTTAGCTTGGTACCACTTATCATCCAGCTCTGTATGGAGGCTAAGAGACAAGTTTATGTTATTTCTCCAACTTTAAGGAAAAATCTTCATGAAATAATGAAACACTCATACTTACATTTATTAAAATTTCAATTAATTTTAATACGAGAATATGTGGCCTGGAGTATATCTTAGAGTTCGCCATTATATTCGTTATTATGTACCTAGGTTGTACAACGAAACCGAGGTCCAAGTTGCAAATATCTTGCTTCTCTAATTTAGGCGGACCTTGGTAAGCCGTTTGTCTAGAAAGAAGTTAAGTCAGTGAGAATTTGTCTGGTTGTGTTAGAAATCCTTATGTACGTATAGCTATATGCATTTGTACAACCAAAATATACATTCATAAAAGACAGGTAAAAACAATGACGACAATAAAATAGCACATTTCATATCATTGCCTCCGACTGATATTTTGTGGCGAAATTGACGAATTTTGTAAGCATTAACATTCTATTAACATACGAATTTTATAAAAAAAAAAATTAAATTTGTCAACACTAGTTAATAGCCTGTAATGCAATTTTGTTACCTTTCTCGCATGGTGGACACATCGGTAAAATTAGTCCCAATAAACCGCCACACGACGCTATCATCACGACTCGTCATCATAAAGCCGAGACGATTATTGACTTGGACTAGCAGACACGAGGGGCGAGCGACGAGCGTGACTGGACAACTTTTTGGTAGTCGCTGTGAACTTCATGAACGTAAAAAATTCTGTATTTTCACTTATGGTTGGAAGATGGACACGAGATGCTCTTCTCCCGGATTAAAATATATATAATATATTCCGTCATTAGTTAACATTTTTGTTCCTTTCTCGGTAACAATGAATTAAATTACGTTGATTATATTTCACTTATTATTTTAAGAAGATACATTGACTGAATAAATGTTTATTCAACGATATCTGCTATGTTCATCGCTTATCTCCAGCCACTTCGCGTCGGACGCGTCGATAAAAGTATAACACTAACATAATTACGCAAGGACTCTCTGAGGATCGGTAATTTTGAGAGCTTTAATTATTTATAGATTGTTGGCCCACTTTTCAATCGGTTAGCTTTACATTTTGTTGCACTAGATACAGCCTACGGTGTTGCTTGCACTATTTTGTTTGTAAAAAATAAATCAAAAGTACTATGTTCCGTTACTTCGTCTTATATGCCTATCCTTATTATTCTCGTGAACCCATCAGTGTTGGGCAAGATTACTTTTTAGGAGCATCTTGCACACTGTACACGTGTTGTAGTTGACAATTGCATATCTAACAACTTCTAGTTCCGAACTAGATTAATCCGGTTCGAGAGACCAAAGCAGCATTTCTATGTATGTATGGATATATAGGTGTAGTTACTTAACGACAAATATTTAACATATACATAGGTACATATCCTATCGCATATCTACCGATAGGTTGATAGTTTCAATTTAAATCAAAGCGCTTGTGTGAGGAAATGTAATTTCCTTTGATTGATTAGTTTGAGGAAACATATGATTTGAGTATATAGAAGTAAGGTAGTATTTCGTAACACACGTCGCTGTGAGCACGAACATTAAATATACACTCCTAGTTTACTGGATTATCTAAATTGAGTAAATTCTACAATTTCTTACAGAGATTCACACTGGAAAGCGGTCTGAGGCCATTAGGAAGGAATATAATATTAGTTCTGTTCTTTCATAACCAACTTGGCGGAACAGATGCAAACATAATATTATGAACGTAAATAGCCAAGCGTCATAAAGTCTTATAAGGTTTAGTTTGAGTGAAACGCCTACTGATTATATTTTTCTTTTCACTATTGTTTGCGTGAAGGGGTGAGAAGGGAGAACAGTGGCTATGAGTTCATCAGAGTGTCTGATTTTCGCTGTTCAAAACTGTTAACGATTCTTTGGTTCGCGATAACTGTGCGCGATATAGCGCGATATGGCCGTTATTTCAGTTCCTATTTTAAATTATTTAATTTAATTATTTTTCGTCGGTTAATGGGCTGTAATATCAAACATGTATTGTTTATAATATATTTTCCAATACTAGCATTTTAATATTAGTAAGCGAATGGGAACAATTATTATTATTCACTTGCTTTGTGCTCGTTAATATTGGCCGTCTCTACCAGCCTTCTGGCTATCATATCTCTATAAATGACCCCTACGTATCCTTTATTACGTAAATGTTGCTGGTTGCACGAGTTTAATTAAAATCGAAAGTATGTTTATTTAACTGCAGATAATAGCTAATCTATTCGTGCACGGTGCTGCCTTTTTTTCGACCGTCAGCCCAGCGCGGCGCGGCGGCGGCCTTGCGCCAGTTCGATGCCGACTCGATAATAATCGATTAATATCAGTGTTACGATTGTAATCGCCTGTCAAAATGGCGTTACATCCCAGCCCCGTGAGTTAACTAGCGATGTGAAATAATGAGTAATGCGATATCGATAAATACTTTGCCACTAATCTAAGAGTAATATTTTTCGGAGGAACGCGCCTGTATTTAAATTTATATTGTCCAGCACAGTTCTATACAATATTTTAAGTCTGGTATCATAACAATCAATTGCAGAATACGCCGAACATCAAGAAAATTGCAACTTCTGCAAATGCAATTTCTTGCAAAAAATATTTAAATAGAACCAATGAAATCCAGACGCTAGAATATGCACACATTCCGTAGCATGTATAACAGATAATTGGTAGCCTCCTGTTAGACGATCAGAAATAGGATGTTGGGCTAGCGCACAAAAAACTGTCTACAATACATGAGGCTGACATTTGTACATACATATGTATTATGTTGGCTATACATACGTATTTAATACTATCGCCGTCGACTACAACACAGTGCAACACTACAACACAAATCAATCACTGTAGGCGCAACGCTGCGATAATGACGGTCATTGTTTATCTCTCGATCGCACACAAGGAGAGCCGCGCGGGGCCGCCAGCTCCTCACGCACAGGACTTCTACATGTAACGCTGCGATATTAATGGTGTAACTCCAATTTGGTTAGAACTCTAAGGTGTGTTAAACAGAGTATGAAATGCAGATTTGCATCGTACGCCCTTACGGTAGATTACGGTTCAGGTAACGTGTACATACATATAACTAAAAATTCCGAGTGAATAAGATGCGTTATTATAAGTATATACTTAGTATTTAATTAAGAGTTATAGCAGCGCATGGACGAGATCATCTGAGGTCACACGGAGACGTGTATTTGAGATGCAGTATAAAAAACGTTCAAAAGCTTTTTGGTCTATTTTTTTTCGGCCACTACCATCCCTAACTCCACCTATTCTCACCTAATCGACTCACCAACTATTCCATGGGACTTAAACGTAACTGGTGAAACGTGAGGGTACAGAGTACACCCTTCTGCCTACCCCTTCGGGGATTACAGGCGTGATGTTACGTTTTTACTACCATTCCTGTATCAGCACTAATTTAATTTCACTGAGACGGGGCTCCACAAACGACATCGAATGCTGCTAAACAGTAGCTGTTGTTTAGTGTTCCAGTTTATCATCATCGTCATCATTAACAGCCTACTCCCGTCCACTGTTGGACATAGGTCTCTCCAATGGCATGCCACTGAGCTCGATCCAGTTATAAAATTAAATAATCAGATAGGCTGAGCTAATATTATTTTGTTCCAAAACAGCTAGGTGTGCTCAGTTCGGC
>DWEE01001797.1:0-12568 GCA_018245755.1 Parelbella macleannani
TTAAGTGCATATATAAAATTTCGCTGTGTTTGTAATATCACTGTAAGATCACTTTATGTACTTAGTTGGTATGCCTTTTAAAAAAATAAAAATAAAAAAATAAAATTATGGAATAGTTATTCTAATCCATGAATAGATATGCGACTTATAATATGTACGACTCTCACACCGTACCGACAGGTGGTCTATGCCATGTTGTTTTTGGAGATCAAGTTGTATAACGCACCACAGCATTTATGTATATACATAAATATTATTTTAATATAAAATAAATACATAAAAACAAAACCGCCTATTGCGGTTGGCCTTGGCTTACAAAATAAATGTCATGGTTTCGCGTGGCAACGTAAATCTAAGATTAATTGCTAATAACTTTGAAATTGCCAGTTATTTAAATGTATTATTAAATAGTTAAAATAGATAAATAAATATTTTTTTTTAACCGGTCAAGTACTTTTCGCGTTCTTGTCATTGTAGCACGACCTGTGGTTTTTGCGTCGTTTAAAGTGGTTTAAGAAAGAACCAGATGTATATAATCTGTGGTACAAATCTGATGATCTCATTTAATTTGAACGTTGTCCGTTATTTACTGGAATATCTTTGTTTTTGTTAATTTTATAGTGGAAATGTTTATTTCATTGTCTAAAGAGAAGTTTAATTTTTATTATTGTTGTATTATTATTAAACTTTAATCGTCCAGTAATATTTTGAAAAAAGTTCAATGATCAGTTTTTGTTTAAACATAGAATATATGTGACAAATATCGCGGCAAAATAACGTAACACTTTGAAACGCTGGAGACATTCGAAGTATAAAAATACGTTGGTTATTTTCCTACTTTGATGCGGAATGTTATAAAAGAGATATAGAATTTAATTTATTTTATAAACTAGTCCACCTGCCAAGTGCTACCCCCGGGCTGCAGCCGTGTGCCGTTACAAATGTTATGGGTCGAGAATATAAACAACTTTGTATCTGTATGCGTGGCTGCGATTTCTGTTGCGTGATGCTATCGTACTTTTTGTATTAAAACTTAGCTGAAGATTGGCTAAGGTCGAGAATGTCTAGCACTGGACAGGAACAGTCCTATAGTGATGAATACAACTTCGATTTTTCAATAGATTGAAGAGTCTGAAAATCAAAACGACAAAATAACTAGAGTTGACTACAGTAGATATGTCCACCTACGAATTTGATTGAAATTTCAAATTTATTTGCGTTTTTTCCTGGCAACCCAGTGATTGAAACTATAAAAAAAAAATTTGTTAGTGTGTTCACATTTTTGGACAACTCAAAACGAGTCGTTGAACGCTAAACTACATAGAGCCTTTACTACGGTCATCTCGTAATGACATAGACAGAAGATACATTATTAAATACTTCTTTACATGGATCTTGAAATGTAGGCACAGAACCTATCTCTACTTTATTATCACACGAATATTTGCATCGAACCCAAATCTCTTGAGAGTGGACATTCCTAATGAGCCAACGGGCTAATATAAACACGGCCGTTGGCATATTCGGTACGATTATTATGTTAAGAGAATGAACAATAAAACTCATATCTTCATCGTCGTCATACCGCGTAAATACCGAGACCGCCAAATAAAGGCTTAAATAAAAAAAAAACTCGAGTACCAAATCTTTGATGACGAATCAAATGACAAATGACGTCATCAATAGCATTCGAAGTTCAAATGCCTCGCGCATTAGTCAGGTGTGTAACGATCTTATAAGATTTCCCAAGTGACGTCACAAAACAACATTCTGCTAGAACGGTTGGTACTACTGTATAAACTATGGTTTATTATTCAATTTCCCCAAAGGCCTTTCTATAAAATGCCGTAATATCAGTCTTTCTCTATCCACTGTCGGAAGTACAAGTCACATCATGATCCTGTGTCTGTATAAGGAGCGCCCTTATGAAATTTTTTTGGGGGTTTTCGTCCAAGTGTTAACGATTATTAACAAAGAATATCGCGGTTTACGTTACAGCTTACGTTACGTTCTACGTTACGTGAACTGAAACACGAAAGCACTTATGAATAATTAACATTAGAGTCCCCTATCCACTATCCAAGTCTATATTTTCTAACATGACATATCGTTTTCGACATGCCAACGTTTAATGTTCTCAAGTCGTTCTGTTTTTCTCCTCGCGGCAATACTTCTGCTGTCTTTCATAACAGTAATTGCTACGTCTAGACTCCATATTTGAGAAGCGCATATTTCCGGTTTCTTATTGTTTCCATTTTAAGGGTTGACGGTTTAAATTCGAAATTATTTATAACGGGTTTTGCTTAGAACTGTATAGAGCGATGTAAAGCTAATGACATAAATAAGAAACTAATGCTCACTTTAACGTTAAATATGTACCTAGTAACGTACACGTAATAATAGCGTTGTGATATATATATATTTTTTAATGAAGGTTGTGGAAATTGCGCCATCTGTTGTTCAAGATTGATTACCCCTATAAAAAGGCGGTAACTTATTGACTAACGAAAACATGTTTTTCACGAATCCGTTTCACAAATTTCACGTTTAACCTTCCCGAAAAAATAAAAAAGACGACAAATAACATATATTTAAAAGAGAAATATATCGTATTCCCGTCTGGAATCAATACTGGAATACAGTCTTGATTCCAGGCGGGATATTTGGCAAGTGCTTATTTCGGGCGCTCTCCCGCTGAGCTAATCCTTTAGTCGCTCGCCACGCGCAGCTCTCGTTAGTCACGGCGTCATTATCTCAGTGTAATTGCTCATTAGAAGCACCTTTTAATCTATCCGAAGTGCTTATCAGTGGCATTCGTGGCAGCTGGCAGTTGGTAGCCCTCATTGTGATTTATACACGCTTCGTATACTGTTCACTTAGTTTCACGAAATGTTGTTTTTTTTTCAAACGCTTCTGAGGTCTTGACTGTTTAAACGTTACAATTACATAGCGGCGGTAGTTATATACTTTGTGTTGTTAAAAGTACATATTTATAGAAAAAAATATATTTTATTTTTTTTTGTTTCGCGTTTTATAGTAGGTACCTACTTATTTTGTAAATCTTAACTTTAATATTTAGCAATAAAGCTGGAAAGTTGTTGGTTTGATGCTTGATTTTTTTATTTTAATGAGAATATGTTATTTGTGCTTTAACTGCTAATGAAGTTTGTTATTATTAAGTAAAAAAATATTGTGCTTAAGCCTGAGTGTTCGCTAAATACTAAATTTTCCTTCCACGTACATGACTCTCCACACGAGGCTCCCTAGCTTGCTTCCTACGTTTAACACAATTAATATGTCATGATCCGATGACAGATCTGCGACCGCAGCTCCGGGGTCTGCGATGTGTCGCTTGCGGTCACGAAAACGTGCTCCAATGCATACATACATATACATAAACATAAATACATATACCTCCATACAAACACACATACATGCATACAAGCTCATACACATACAAACACACACCACTTCAACATTTTTCGTTGTTATGCATTCTCATTCTATTACTAGTTACTGGAGTAACGCAGTAGGAAAAAGTTCATGCTCTGCCTAGTTCGAGATCAGATGTGAAGAACATAATGAATGAATTAAAACACCCACAAACTCCACTTGCCAGTCAAAACGCTCGGTCTGTAGCCACGAGTGTGGGTGAAGGCCAAAATTTCACACTTGCGCCTCACTTGTCACCAATTAATAATCCCACATCTTAGTGTACTAATTAGTCACGTACCAAATGCCATGGTTATCATTATTTTAACGTCAGTTAGTGGAGAGAACGTCTGTTATATTCATAACTGGATTTTATAGTGTCTATGCTTAAAACTCTAACGCAACTGGTGAAACAAGGGAGTGTACTACACTTATCTGTCTGCCCCCTCATGGATTACAGGCAAGATGTTACGTTACGACTATGCTTAAGGTTAAAGTGAAAAAGAACATTTACGCAGAGTTATGAGAATTCACTTCAAGATCTTTTTATGACTAAAACATGACTTTCATTGCGTGTAGGTATGTATATACCTTATAATGAATAAAAGAATTTGAATTGGAATTTATCAATAATTTCTTTCGCTCATTTTGTTATCACGAACAAGAAAAGTCGTAATTGCATGATATTGGAAATGATAAAGATTTTGTCTAAGCAGTATTTTAAAATACATTTGTACCTGTACATTAAACACTTTTATTAAGATTGTATTTAACTTTTTGACCACAGTAACTGGAAAACTATAATAACACTTCGACGGGATCACATTGTTCTGTAATCGCAACAATTTAAAGATGCCACAATAAAGAGTTCAAATAAATTAGTTATGTTAATAAAATGTCTTTGTATGACGGTTTGATTACGGTTTTACTAAACTTTTTTAAAAACTATACTTAGCTATAAGATGATGCTGTCGTCGTCTTGTTTCTGAAAAGCAAATTCGCGTAGATCCTTTCTTTACACTATTTGCATTCTTCGAACAACTCGAAAAAATATTTTAAAGTTTTAAAAGGCTGGAAATTGCCGGCATTATATTTAATCAATGGGTTGATTTAATTTTTATTTTCATATATCGGGCGTGCTTTGAAATTTTGTTGTTTTTTCAATAGCTAAAGGGTAAAGTAAAAATAAAGCGTATAATAAGCAACTCTAGTCCGCTCGTGCTCTCGTCGTACCTCAAATAGCCTTAGGCTTCAGATCCGTGATACAGGCATATTATATTTAATAATAAATAAACTAGTAATTATATTTTCGCCTCAATATGTAAGATCATATTTAAAATTTTCTAGTTTTTATTGTCTTTTTATAGGTCGATGCTCTGCCTTCTCGGCAAGGCATCGGTGGCTAGACTCTAAGCGATGTATCAATTAAGTATTTATTATTATATAGTATTTAGAATTATTATTTTAACGAAGTAAATGAAATATATTCAATTAGTGCTTTTTATTAAAAAGAGGAAAGAAAAAATACAGCCTTATAATACAATACAATATTCCTTTTTGCACACTAAACTACAACAATAAATATTTTCTTTTTTAGTTTATGAAAAGAATACGCATAATCGCATCGCTCTATTTGGTTTTCGAAAAAATAGAAGAGATCAGTTTCTGACATTGGAACTGTAATGTACATGATGATGGTGGTGGTGATGATGATTAAGACGGCAATGATGATGTCAATGCACTTTAGACGAGTTTTAACCTACCTTTTATTTCTTCTGTCTCCGTTTTACATTCATCTGCATGTACAATCTATTTGTTCATTAATTTTTGCTGGATGAAAAAATAATTGTATGCGAGTAATTGCACGCATACTCCCGTTCCCAGGAAGCACAGTTCAGGTTTGAGGAGTGGGAGACACCGTAATGATGCCCTCAGGGAGATCGCTCCAGCAATACTTGTGCTCTTTGTGAAGCGATACATTTTAAAACGATTTAGTTTATTCATAATGGCAGTAGAGGATGCTTGCAATATTCATTTATGTATGTTATAAAATAATTAATATAGTCGTTTGAAAATGATGTGTAGTGAGAAAGTGTCATTGAAATAATTCGGGAAAATGTTCACGATAACATGTAGATACTTCTACGCTTATCTATCTACCTTTAACTCCCGTTCTCTCTATCGTTGTCTCTACCTCTACTGAGGTAAAAGTAGAGTTAGAGAACGATATTTCTCGAATATCTCGATATTTAGTAATTGATTAGACTATCTATTAATGGTCATTATAACCGTAATACACAACTACCCATACTATTAATTTCCATCTTTTCTACCTAAAGATTGCCTGAAAGAGATCGCTCTGATAGCGATGAGGCCGCCTTTTGTATACCAAGCATTTTGAAGCATATGTACGTGTTCGTATATGTCATTTTCCGCTGGTGTACAAATAAAGAGTATAAATAAATACGTAAATGAATCTAACTCTAACTCTCTATCGTTGACTCTATTTACATAGGTCGTGAAAAGTAGGGGACTACTACAATGATCTGCTTAGCTCTCCGCGAAAATACAGGGCTTATGTTATTTTATTTAATAACGGACCATGCGGAGAGACTTTTATTGTGAATGCTAAAACAATGATCTCTTGACACAGTGAAGGACAACTAGACATCAAATTGTTTAGCAAGCCCTCTGACTCATCCCAGCAGGAAGTGTGTGATAGTCTCGCGAATGAGGTCGGGTCACCGCTCCATCAGGATATTCATTTATACTAGGTCTTGCATATTGGTTAATTAATTTTTCAACTATAGGTACTAATTGCTCCGTCGGTTTAGTGGTTAATGACTGTCTGAGCCGACAGAGCCGAAGGTCATGGGTTCGTTACCGATTGGGATAAATATTTATGTTATGAGAGTTTGTTTTGTGTTAGGATGTAAAATTAATAATTATCCATGTATAGTATGTGCTCAACTTATTTGAGTTATTTCAAGTTATTATTATTAACCGTCCAACGTTTCATGGAGTATACCCGTATACAGTATACAGTATGTTAGAATCTCCCCAGGTGTCTTAAAAATTGCAATGAAATAAATCATTATATTTTTTAGCATTTTTTTGGGTGACAAACAACATTATTTAGAAAAAGTAACATTTTTATGTAGTACAAAAATCATCACATTTTAATATAATTTGTTATATGATATATTATTTAAAAATTTACAGATGAAAACAAGACCTGAGTGGTTAGTTATAGATCATCATTATCAGCCCATTTCCATCCGCTGCTGTACAGTAGTTTTTCCAATAGTCCGCCGCTGAGAACTTTTTTCAGGTTTTCACAGAAAGGATAGAAATTATTATGTCCCAACATCTTTCACTCCTTAACTTTAAAAGTATCGGTAAGTTTTCAAAGTTATTCAAAGATGTAATCTAACAACCTTGAATAACTCTTCAAACTCTCTTTCATTTTAAACGGTATTGATGATAACACAATAATAATGATCATTATTATTGGGCCCTCTAGCCCTGTGGGATGACGATCTGCGGAAGGCTGCAGGCAGATGATGGATGCGACAAGCCGAGGACAGAGCGCGATGGCGCTCATTGGTGGAGGCATATGTCCAGCAGTGGACTGAGATAGGCCCATGATGATGATGTCTGATGATCGATCGTTACGTAATAATAATAATGATAATTATGTTTTCAATGTTTCCTAACACCGTAGTAATGTAATTAATAAATTATCATGAAACTATTATGTGTTAATAGCCCCATCGTGTCGTAATCTCAGTACTTCAGATAGTAAGCTCCGACGGTAAAGAAAATGAGTAGAATGGACTTTATTTCAATAACGTAAAGTGTCAATATCCTTTACTCATATTTTTGTACCTAGATAATGTTGAATATGAAATGATTATATGTTGGGTAAAATGAGCTTTATGTTAATGCAATACGGTTGAAATTTATTTGTTAGAATTGGTACGGAGTGATAACATTTCCAGTTTACTGGAACAGTAACTACTTTTTTTTTTCATTAATTGTTATTTTACCATTACTAATTTATGAAATTTATAGACAAAAAATGTTTTATAGTGTTTTTGACCCTTATCGTTGCTCCACTAGACATGGGTATCCTTTCAGATTGAAGGGCTCAATGCCATATTCTGCGACACTAGCCAAGTACTAATTAGCAGAATTCACACGTCTTACAGAACATTTTATTTCGTTTTTTGTGTTATATTGTCTTTTACATTTTTTATTAAATGCAAGAAATGTAACGCACGTCTTAAGCTATAGTGTGCGGAGAGTAGTTTCTTATTTAAAAATAACATACAACACATTAGCTATGTATGAAATGTTACCTAAATGAGAATGATAAATTAAGAACGTCGTCATCCAAATTTGTATTCACCACAAACTGAGAAAATTAACAAAGCTGGCACTTACTGCTGTAAAGCAGGAAAAATGGTAACAATACTTACCTCACTATAGTCAAATGAAGTTATTTTTTAACGTAGAATAACTCACCCCACTGAAATTTAATTTAATTTTTCTAATGTAATCCAGATGGATTTATCGATTTGCTATCGAATAACCTGACCCTCTAAAAAGTGAACCTAACCTCTAACAAAAAACTGTCACTACTTACGCGCGCCTATGTTATATTTTCTCCACATTGGCGCGGCTACGCTTATCTTATCCGAAGTGGCACATCGCAGACGTTCATCAGATAAACAGTGCGGTGTTGCAACTTGCAACGTTGCAATGCAATATATTTAAATGGGGTTTCCTTTGTATTTAATTCATATACTTTCTCGAGGGAAACGGTTATTACGTGCGCATTATCCGTATATCTGATGGAATACGTAATATACTTGTAACGTAATGGAATCTATCGGAAAATGGCTAGCAGTTCCACAGAGTATGAGTCGGTTACTAGACGTTGAGCACTAAGAGATTAGTTTTTACGAGTTTAGTGCTTACGTGTGAGTAGCTGGAGAGCTCATTTCCAACGAGGGAGGCAGCAGAGTGTAATGCTCTGACTTTTCTTTTATTATATAATAAAAAAAAAATACTGAAATTCTACTGCTATTATTATTTCTACCTGTACAGCAGCACATCGTTGTATTTCACGTTCCACCATGAATGGTGGGACGTAAAAGATAACTGGCGAAAGATGGAGTTGTATTACGTACCCTCCTCTCTCTACCCCTGCGAGGATAATAGACGTGATGTTATGTTAAATAAATATTATACTGGTTGTATGTCTAAAGTTAGGTCTATTTCGATAAATTGAATACACGAAGTATTTAAAATGAGTCATACACATTGCCACTAGTTTTTCCTAAGATCACATCGCAAAATTTACGATCAAATGTAGGAATCCATGTTATAAACACCACACCTCGTTTATATGCACAATATAAAAATATCTCGTGAATGCACACAGCAACGGATTTGAAATAACTTAAGTGGACACATTAAACAATAAATTAAAAAATCTCTCTCTGTTTAACAGTCAATTACGCATTTATATCGCTTAATTTAAGCGCACCATAAGTCTTCATTAGTTGCGCTGCCATCTATGTGATGGCTACTTGAAAGTAGTAGTATTTGTGGTGTATAGTTATTTGTTCGGCCAAGATTTATCGCTGTTCAAACTTAGCCAAGCCACGTCGCTATGTTAGATGTCACTGTGTACAGTGGTACTCAAACTTGGTTTTTTGAGGTTATGTCAAATTTTTTGTGCAAAGTTATTAGATGATTACTGTCATGTTGATAGGTGGTAAGTTGTATGACTTGTAGAGAACATGAGATTTTGTTTTCTGGTTTCTTTGTAAAAGTCTAGGATAGGTACATTTAGATTTTATAAATATATTGGTCGTACCATTTTGATAGCCTGCTGGCTACGGGCCTCTTTAGGACTAGATTTATAGAGTAATCAATCACGCTGACCAAGCGAAGTTTGATAGACTAACAGCCTTGGAGGCAGTTAGCAAGATTCTATACCGGTTTTATACTTAACAAAAGTAAGTAGTAGTATACAAAAATTGGCCAAGGAGCCAAAATATGTATTTTTAGATGGTGAGGATGAGAACCGATGTCCTAAACGATGTCAAGCGCATCGTGCGATCCGCGTAAAGGGCCAAATGTCAGCCGCTGGCTGCTGTCGTGGCGTTGCACAACCGCCCTCGTCTTACAAAACTAAGGCTGTATTTCCATAAATGTTACTTGTTAACTCATGCTTAATATTAACCTGTTTAAAATAAAATTTAATTTATCATCATTCTTACATTCACTTGGCCATATAAAGTCCAATTCGACAAAGCATCCAAACGTAATATACAGTGTGTACACAGCTTTACATCGCGGTTTAAAGCATAACTGTTCTCGCTCACAGTGGGAGGTGGTATATATATCTGTCACTAATATTTATCGTGTTATTGACAGCCTATACTAAATAAGTGTTATGATAAATTATGTACGTTTGATGGGAGATTAACCTATTTTCTTAGATTTGTTTGTACACGATTTGTATTATTAATTGCCATGTCGGCGATTGCCTGTACGGTGGTATTCATGCGGTGTCGTTTTTTATTAATGCCATCGATTTTTTTAGTCGTAAAATGCAATCCGATCTTGATTAATGAGAGAATGAGACCTATATTTTATTAAAGAATATTTGCCTGGCAAAATAGTGTAGCACAGTTGTTTTAGTCGTTTATTTTTATATTATATTTTACATTCTCTAGTAAAATCAAACGTATATATGTAGGTACATACGTTTTAGTCATGTAATTATTGTCTTTAGAATGTTAAAGATCCCGGTAATAATCGCAATGAAATACTACATATATACTTACAATTTAAAATTCCCTCGCCAAGTTGCACGGGAGGGCAAAAATTCGCGCCATTATGTCGGCATCCACGGTATGCGCATTCGAATTACAAATGTCATCTGTCACGCAGGACACGTGTCGCTTGGCGCCATCAATGACTACATTATGGCTGTCAGTTGATGATATACGCTTTTAACAGACAAATCAAATTTCTTTTGAGAAAAGTTTGTTTGCATAAATTTATCCACTGATGGGTAAAGATTAAACGAGACATGTTTTAAGCATACGTTGTCCCACTTTGAATTGGTCGTATTATGACATTTGAGAGGCCTATTAGCTTACTGTCTGCTTGATACTACCCCTACCTACCACGTACCTACTAATATCTATATTCGAAATATACTTATTCACAAAGTACCTATTTATATACGAAATAAATACGCATTCACAAATTATATGTTTATTTACAGAATGCACACTTATTAAGAAAGTACATATTGGCTCATAAAATACATACATATTACAAAGTACCTACACGAATATTTGCAGCTTACTCAGTGTGTTCATAATTCAATAAATTCGGTTATTAACACGCCGACCGATAAATTACGATAATACTGAATGTTTTTCGGTAAATTTATTACGATACATTATGACGTGGCTTTTATAGCGTGACAGACACAAGTTGACCATGATACATAGTGGTATTTAATGACACGTAAGGGTTTTAAAAACATTTTAATATATAATTTTAAATACAAAATATGAATTATTATGAAAATATTGAATCGATATTTATCGGGTTTTTCGTATTTGATGACTGCTTCGTCGGTCGACACTCTTTCTCTGGTCCAGTGGCTGCAAACGCGACTGCCGATCCAGAAATTATGGGTAATTACGATTGACGGGCCGGATTAACCAGTATTGGTTTTTCAAACTTGAAATTTCCTGTAGTAGTCCGGACTTTGGATTTATGCCAAGTGCATGACAATAGGCTCACATTTATTTTGAATTAAGCTTGCTTTGAATGTCTCGGAATAAGTTAGACCTTCAGTTTTCTATCCACTAACGGAGAGGAGTTAAAGAATTATTTTTGTAGGTTCCAGTATAAGTTTTCAAACAAAATATATACGTTGTCAACCCTTTTATCGTTTCCCTGTTGACCATAAGTCTCCTCTCAGAATGAAAGGGGTTAAGGCCGTAATTGGCTATGCTGGTCTGGTAGCAGACTTACAGTAAGTGACATTTAGTGTTGAAAACGCGCTTCCTGCAGTTTGAGACGGTTATACGGTTGAAATTTTCTAAATCACTAGGTTATTACTTCTTATATATATATTTAGCTTTTAATATATTTTCAATATATTGTTTTATATTCAGCTTCCCGTCCTCCTCTGCCTATCCGTTATTTGTGTGTGTAGGCATTATTATTAGCTTTAATATTTCACCAAATGTATTAAACACTTCAATTATTTTGATTAATTGGGCAATTAAGCAAAGAAAACATTGTGTTAGGGACACTCATTTCACTTAGATATTAATAAAAATTAGACACAAATATCTATCTTTATGTTACTATTTATAAAAGTTATAAACAGAAACAAAAACTATTAGAATAATTAAAAGATGAATAAGAAATAATACGATTATAATATAAAAAAATATAACCATTATGTGATGTGTTTACATAAATAAGAAAATAAAAGTTTAAATGTTCAAATCGCGAACCCTGCAAACAAGATGGAGGTATTATCGGTCAGCGGTCAGTCATGAATATTCATGGCCAGTGAGTACTGTTAGAACGGTCAGCGGCGCGGTGTTGCCACGTGTTTGTCTTCCAATTGCCCACGACTTAATCAGCTATATCGGTATACTATTTTGTTTTCTTAATGCGTTAAAACAACTTTGTAAATAACATAAAACGTAGCATCACGACTGTAGTCCTCGAAGAGGTAGACAGAGGAGTGTAGTACACTCCCACGTTTCACGAGTTACGTTTAAGTCCCATGGAATAGGTGGCGAGCCTATTGTCACACACCGGGCACACTTCCAGACTCCGAGTCACTACTAGAAATTCTGAATAAAAAATCTAATAGCATGACCCGGGATTTGAACCCAGGACTTCCCGATCGTCACTCGCGCTTGCAACAACTCGACCAACCAGACAGTCCATTTCAATTGGAAATAACATCTATTTTCAAAGTTAAAAGCGTCCTGATGGCATATATTTTAATTTAAGTATGATAAATAAAAATATAGATTTTGTATTTTTTTCTGGTGACATTATTTTTTGATTGGTT
>DWEE01001798.1:0-12567 GCA_018245755.1 Parelbella macleannani
AATATTATTATGTATCAATATTTTTATATGTACATCTTTATTTAAGTATTAATATACTTTAAAACATTTGTACCTATCTAAATTTGTAAAATAAAAATGTATTTTATAATAAGCATATTCTGCTGAAATCTGCAGTTCTAATCGCTATATGTATTTTGGGCAGAGTAATGTAATCGTATGTCAATTTTATTATCTATGTAAAATTCTTTCTACATATTCTAAACATTTCAAGGTACTAAGATTTATTGTCTTTGATATGACCATTCATCACTTTATATAAAGGTTGACATCAAAGCACTTACTTAACTTACCAGGAAACTATTTTATTACTTAATTACGTAATAAATGACTATTGTCTATCGTAGTATCGAACTTGGTTCTTAATGTATTGTAACCAAGGACTATTTTGTTTGGACAAAAAGCCTTTATTAACATAGTTAACACAAAATAAATAGTGTATGGTTAATTATAAGGTACACAAACAGATATTCTAGATATCAAATATTATACGTCCCATACATAAGATATAAATTGACGGTTTAAAAATAACGTAACGTAACATCACGCTTCTAATCCTCGAAGGGGTAGGCAGAGGACTGTAGTACACTCCCACGTTCCACCAGTTACGTTTTAGTCCCATGGAATGGGTGGTGAGCCTAGTTTAAAAATAAGAAATCATAATTCATATAAAACGCACTTTTCATTTGCCATGTCAATATTACGCGACAATCTGGACGCGGATATGAAACGGGGAAGCTGAATAATAACAAATCCAGATTAATCTGCTTTAAATTTCTGTATATAAAGATAACATTTGTTTGTATACTCGTACTTCATATGCCTACACGGAACTGTTTTATCAATTGACATTATTTATAAAACAATGATAATAATTTTTTTGTAGGTGATATTGATTTTTTATACAATCTGTTTTACGTTACCAGTTATCTTTGATATGGTAATTAATAATATAGTATCATGTTTAATAACACGGTTTATTGACTTATGTTAAGAAAACATATGTTTAATTTGTATTCTGTTAAAATTACACTGACGTCAGCTTTGATGTTCTGTTGTTTTTTAAACAATAATCGTTTTGTTTTAATTAAACTATCATCATCATCATCATCAGCCTATCTCAGTCCACTGCTGGACATAGGCCTCCCCCACTGAGCGCCATCGCGCCTTGTCCTCGGCTTGTCGCATCCAGCATCTGTCTGCAGCCTTTCGCAGATCGTTATCCCACCGGGCCGGGAACTATATCATGGTATATTTATATATATTTTGTTATATAATGTAATATGTGTTGTCATTCTTTTCTCTTCTGTTATTGGAAACGATTATAAGACATCTCACTCTTCGATATTGTATTTCTTCTTTTATATTATTGTATGGTAGTATGGTATGATAAATGAATTATTATTTTGCGTACTATTATTCTTATTAAATTCTTTTGGCTAATTTTTTGCTGCCTTGTTTACTGAACTGCTTGGTCTCTAGGAATGCTATTAGAAACGCAAAACATGTCTTTTCTAAATATTGTTATTATATACATATATCGGTGTCACATAACCGGCCTAGGAACTGTTAAATAAAAAAAAGTATTTATTTTTTTATTTTCGTTTCAGGAAATACTATCGGCCTGGAGACGTAGAGAAGAAAATGATAGCTTTTAAAGACACGGGCCACCCACCGCTGTCCGTCATCGTGGAGTGGAAGTACGAAACGAAACTCTTCAACCCCATGACGTGGCGATTATTGCGTTCTCCGAACATATACATTGAATATCTCAAGCTGTCTTCCATCGAATACAATACTGAGTAAGAATACTTTTTTAAACATTATTAAATTTTTTTGCATTGCATATTGAATGAATATGTTGCTGGAAGAATGATGATTTGGGATTAGCTAAATCCTTGTAAACTACATATATATGTGATATTCTTCATTGTGTGGTAATTTATCTTAAATGAATACATAATGTTTTATTGTATAATTGTTGGGGAGACCCAAACCCACAAAGAATTGTAGTGTTTTTAGGAACAATAATAATAACGTTTTTGTAGAGGCATATTCATAATAAAACGACTATTTTCACAATTTAAAAATTAACAGACTACCTTCGCGATAAATCCGTCTTTGTATTCCTTATTTGAAAATGTTTCGTTATATTTTTCTTAATGACGTCCCGCCATGACCTGAACCGTTCTGTCTGAGAGGAGATTCGTTTTCTCATTGAAAGATGATAGTGATGTTGATGATAATGATGATGGCATTGATTAGTACAATTGAAACTATTATTACGAGCTAATTAATCGTTATATGTTACAAACTTGTTTTATTGTTAATCTCGACTTGTGAGAACTTGAATTTCATTGTAAAACAAAAATATTGAGCTTTTAGGGCTTCATGAAATATGATCACAAGGTAATTTAAAAGCAAGAGGAACGCGAAATCGTAAAATTTGTCGTTGTCTAGCATGCCTACAAATCTAAGCTTGCAGATACTTGATCAATGAAGCTAATTTATCATCAAATTGTTTCAGTATAACTGTGTGTCCGAAACTAAAAAAACCGGTTGTCACTAACCTCCCCACGGTGATGCAGACCAAGTATTGCACCTTCAACTGATATCGCCTCTCCCGTCCCGACCGAAGCTTGTATACCACAAAAAGTATTGTTATATAGTATTTCGTTTATTTTAAGTCAGTAATATAATAAGTTTAGCTATAATATTATTAAGTTTTTATTTGTGCTAATTAAAGTAATATTTATTTGAATAAACTGTGTTTCGTGTATCCCTCAACTGTTTTTGAAATGAGAAATCGCTACAAAAATTAATTTCAATAAGAGTAAATGTAAATATCTGGTTCGTCCTTTTGGGCCATGACCTATTTCGCGGGTTTCGACACTCCTAATTCATTTGCCAATATTATAACATAATTATTTTAATATAAAATCATAATTTAATTGAGGTAAGCCTACTTTGATGAGAATTCGCACTTTCTTGTCGAAACTAAACTACCATGGGTTTATGTAATGCTTTCTTAACGAATACGAACAAAATATACAAAAAAATATGACACATTATTTTTTTTATAATTAAGAAAATACAAAAAATAATCAGATTAGGCAACAGTGTCAGGGCTAAACAAGCACTCAGTGTCAGTGAGTAAAATACAAGTAAATCTATTATTAGTGTGCCTCACTCAGCTTATACTCTGCGTATTTTATCTTTAGTACTTCGGTGCATAGTAGTAAAATTAATTAAAACAGTCATTTTCTTATGTTTGTCATTATGTAAAATCCCAAGAAGCTGAATTTGGATTATCATCCGAAATTTGACTTTTGCCGCCATGAGCATTAGAGGTACCTACAATATGAAAAAAAAATTGGAAAATCAAATAAAACTGAGTATTTATAGTGTTCTAAATTTTTTTTAGCTGTAAGTATCATCACAACACACTAAGAAAGAATTTTTAAAAGAATGAAGTTAAATCATAACTTTAAAAGATATAATAAAACACGTTATTTTAAAATTTATGGGCGTCCCATGCCATTGCGTTTAAATGGGGTCTCAATTTGAAGAGCCTCAAAATATTCTATATATTAGATTTTTAGGGATCTCAACCTTACAAGGAACTTCTTAGTTATTACTATTTAAGAACATTTTTTGTGCTTCTTTACGTACGTACCTAATGCTGTTTGAATTAGATAGGTACAGCTATAGTATAAATTAGTTTTTGTGACTATACGGAGTTGACAAGAATTATATATAAAAATTAAATAGGTATCTAAAATATTGTAAGCAAAAAAAAACATTGTTTACAAAATAAACATTTTTTATAACTTATTACATGAGGAATTATGGCAACAATGGTAACGTCAGATTCAGTTTTGACACTTACATAGTTAAATTGTGCTTTTGCTGTCCGATATTATGATTTCATAATTCAATTCACGTAATATTATCAGTTATATCACAATTTCACAGCGTTCATACAGAGCTCGTAGGGGAACATCGACTGTTACAATACAATGGGTGATACGAGAAAGAAGAAAAAGTTTTACTTCCGAAAGCGAAGAAACAAATATTTCTTAGAACCCGGCTTTCGAGGTTTTTTCTGCACGTGTAACTTCAGAGAGAAGGACTGTGTGAAAGAAATGTACAACTTGTTAAATGAATATGCGGGTAAATTGTACCCGGAGGATGGAGAGCAACCTCCGATAACCAGCTTTAACTCTGATAAATCAGAGAGTGAATCTGAAGATGAGACTGACATTGATGACATGCTGAAACGCGAGCTGGAGTCCATGAAAAAAGATTCGCAGAAGTCGCTGAAGCACAAAAGATTCCAGGTTGTTGAGACTGGCGCTTCAAACTGTATCTTTATAAAAACCAATTTACCTAGCCCAGAAGAAATCACTACAGCTATTATCAAAGATTTATCCGCCACAAAGGTTCAGAAGACGCGGCACGTCTTGCGTTTGCTGCCTATAATGGCCACATGTAAGGCAAATCTGCCAGATATAATGGAGTGTGCAGGAAAGCTTTTTGACAAATATTTCCTGAAGGAGTCATCAACATTTGCTGTGATCTTCAACAAACGATTTAACAGCAGTGTCTCTCGAGATCTTATTATTAAGGAGCTAGCGGATCTTATTGTTATGAAAAATGGCAACAATAAGGCAGATTTGAAGAACCCGGGGCTGTGCATTATTGTGGAAATCATTAAAGGCATTTGTTTATTAAGTGTTGTGGACAATTATTTTTCCTTTAAGAAATATAATTTACATGAGCTATGCAAGGAGGAGGTGTGCAATGACTCTGAAGAGTCCCAAGCTAAAAAATTCAAAGCCAATTCGGTTTCTCCAGGGGAGGAATTGAATGAGGACCAGTAAATTTAACCAAACATTTTATTCTGTATTCTATTATTCTATTAATGTTATTATTATAAGACTTATTGTGTGTACTCTACAACTTTATGTAACTAAGACTTCTTCTAGCACTAAATGTCTATACAATAAAGTTTTACATTTATTATTCCCTTTAAATATACATGTGAAATTACATTGTTTTTTATTTTTACCTGTACACTGAAGAGAGGGGAATCCTGGTATTATTAAACGATATCAAATACTGTAACTGAATTACATTGTCCCACAATAGGTTAAACAATGTGTTCTCTTATATAAACAAAGAGGTGTTACGTAAACTTACGTAAGGAGGTGAGTGGCGTAGGTAGGTTTACGTAATGGTACCATTATGCAATCTGGGCGGACCTCGCGAAGGTACCTATCTTGCCCGTTCTTGTTTCTTTTAATGCAGGACCGAGGACGCCTCCGCTGCCTTAATCAGTACGCTACTCACGTCATAGATGGCGCTATTGTCTAGTTTTGCTTAAAACCAAACTACATGTGGACGTATTGTTTACATGTTTTCTAACGAGTCAACGTGTGTTTTTAAAATGTTAGTGAAATGATAAGCATCATCATAATAAAAGTATCGGCTTAGAAAAGATTATGTTTATAATAAAAGCCAAGTTATGAAATGTCATTTAATTTTACACTATATTAAAATTTTCAAGTCGCAGGCGAACCCAATCACAATCGGTCTGGTCTATAATGGAGTATTTATTTCAAACTACAATTTATTTGAAATGTTTGTGTCATTCGCAATAAATTATACAAACAGTGGAACCAAATAGTAGGATAGGGGTGTTGAAACAAAGTTAGATAAAATCAACAAAACAAAAGCCCTTTGACCCTTACTGCCCACCTCACAAACTCTAAACTTTTAGCTTTTAGTTTTCTATACAGTTTATAGACACGAAGAGGCACTGCGGAATATAGCAAATGTTTGAATTATTTATACGCATGTTTATCCAGCTTGTTATCCTAAAGTTCAATAGGTACCTAATATTAAAATATCATAAAATAAATATCAAATATTATAGGTATATATAATTAGACCGCCTCGTTGGTCGAGTGGTTCCAAGCGCGACTGCCGATCGGAAGGTCATGGGTTCAAATTCCGGATCGGGTACTATAATTTTTTTTTAATTTAGAATTTTTATTAGTGACTCGGAGTCTGGATCTGTGCCCGGTGTTTGGCAATAGGCTCACCACCTATTCCATGGAATGTAAAGTTAACGGGTGAAACGTGGGAGTGTACTACACTCCTATGCCTTCGGGGATTGCAAGAGTGATGTCACGTTTTAGTTAGTGCTTATGATGTCTGTCTCTACCTACGAAGATGCGGTAACTATGTCTACCGCTGGCGCATACCTACCTCGAATTTTACGATGTTAGGTGCGTTTTAAAAAAAAATATATCACTTGCTGCAGCGGTATCGTAAAACCTAAGGACATTTGCGCGTCTGACAGATTTCCGGCTTATTCTTTAAAACGTCTGACATCTGCCGACCAGCACTTAGCAATTTTATTAGCTAGAGTATTGCGCGTGGGCTGCGCGCGGTATTGGACACTGTACTTGGACATTGCAATATTACTTTATTTTGTAAAATTCTAAAATTGTAAAGTGGAAAATTCGTAGCGACTGTAGGTACTGGTTTATTCTTGGTAGTAACTATTTAACATTTATTTTAATTTTGAAATAGTTTTTATACTGTCCACCAATATTGCACCTGTAATATAATCATTATTCTTCTAAAATTGTTCATTATATAGAATTAGTTGAGTCAGTTTTAATACTATCACAGGTCCTACATATTAAGATAGATACATACCAATTTATGTTTTACTACTACCATTATTATTATTGTCATTAAATTGTTTAATCTTCACAATTTTTTATCATGTTAAACAACGGTAGGTACCTACTTACACAACAACACATTGTTCTAAGTATTGAAATTTGTTAACACAATTAAAGCGAAATTCAGTGCCTAGTTGTTCGAAATTTTTATGTCCGAATTCGTATATATTTTTTGAAACAAAATTAGGCAGACTATTCACAGAAGTAACAAAAGACCCTTTTCGGAAGTACTTGATACTTCAAGTGGCTAATTAAAAATTTCCAAGGACGTCCAAGTTGGAATTGCGCCGAAAGCGTTCACGATAAAAATTCGGCTTCTAGGTGGAAGTAGTATTATTCTTCTTTGAATGAAATTTATTTAATAAGCTTAAACCAAAGTATTTTTGAAACTTCTATTGCGAAGTTATGGGAAATTACATACAATTAAATCTCTGTACGTTTAGCCGCTATCGGCAATTTTTTTTTAAATTATATTTACTACTTGAACATACAATTAATAGATATATTTATACATATCTACGTGTAAATAATAATTGTGAAGTGAAGAAATGTAACTCACGTCAGATACCTCGTAATATGAAATAGTTAACCATATTATTCTCGTATCGTGCAATTTCAACCAATGTTTTATGCCACTTTTAAAACGAGCACTGGATTCTTGCGTATAACGAGAAATTGTAAAGGGTAAAAAATCATTGCTCTACAATGTTTTTCCATTAATTCTATTTTTAGTTAGCAGCATAAACATTTGTGCTATAAAAGGCAACGAATACTAAGTAGTCGTTCACACAATGTCGTCTTCATCGTTCACATCATCCTGTATAAGTGCATTGCCAGTCATAAGACTCCTCTGAGGGGCTTATACCCATAATCGCTACGATGGGCATGCGGGTTGGGAATCGTAGAGCACGGCTTGCTGCACTGCCTGCGCTGCTGCCTATAGGTGGTCAGGACCATTAGTCATGCCTGGATGGGCCGCGCCATACCCTAGTATCCTGGCATGGAGTCCTGGATAGGTAACGGCAGAGTACAATATAAATATTGGAAGCTGTATTTTTATACATAATTAAAAAAATTGCAATTAGTATAATGGCTAACATTGGAAAATTTCAGTATATACGAGTATAATCTTACCTTTACATTATTAATAAAATGAAAATTTTGGTATACTAAAATTATTAGTAGGTACTTACTTTCGTATTAGTTTCTGAGTGGAGACTACGAATTAGGGACGTGCTTCACAATAAGAATGAAAACTGTGTATATGTATACGATTACAGACAAACCAGTATTTTCTTGGATTGATGCCAGTAAATAAACCGACATTTGAATTTTTGATATTTCGAATATTGTAACCGACAGGAGCCTGTAACTCAACATTTGGACTGTATATTTTCATACACCACGAGAGATATGGCGCTATAAGAACTGTTTTTGTAGTAGGTACCTTGGCTCTCTTAAGAAATAAAATGAAATCAGTCTGCGGCCGGTGAAAACTGTAAGAAACCGCAAGCTATTAGTTGACAGGTATACAGGAATGTGTGTGTGATGTCGTAATGAAAGCACTGTTCGCATAGGACCTTGTTCAGATCACTGCTGCTTAAACATGAAAACCTCCAGCAATAACTTAAGGGAATAACAATTTTTACATTTTGTGTAGTTTAGTGCTGAATGACAATTTTCTCATAAATGTCATATTTTTGGATCGTTGGTTGGTTCATTTTACAACACTACTATCCCTTCAAGGTCAATTTATCTCTAGGTTCAAGCAACGCAGGAACAGACTATTTCGTCGGAATTTTAAAAAGAGTAACGAGCAATATAATATAAGGGATAACGATCGTTCGTTAGTTATATTTGAATACATATAAGAGGTATTCATTCATTTTTCTTCAAGAAACATGTTGTGACATTTGATGATGAAATTGACAACGAACAACCACAAGACTCACATCTGAATTACCATACAAGAATTCGAACGCTCATTTCTTTTAAGGATCAAACATCTAATTGTAGTAATGTAACAGTGGACATCGGCTAATGACATCCCTCGGCGATCGTTAGGGCTCACTGCTCGTTTTGTTTTTCCCTACGCTCCTTACGAAGTGAGTTTTCTTATTCAAATATTTCTTCCTTGCCCCTCAAAAAAATTTCACAACTCAGCACCTGCGTACTAAACATGAATAATGGTACTAATTAAACTTATTTCCAAACATTAAATAAAGTTTAACGAATTGTTATTATAAAATATCCTTGTCTATGGAAAATACTCTATTGACTTAAATCGTTTTATTGTAAGTATTAGGTATGTAAAAAGGAAATGATTCAAAAACCACTCGAAGAAAACTCATAAACAAAGGATTATTTTGTTAATATAACAACTAAAACATTTTGAAATACCTTTAAGTTGTACAAATATTACAGCATAGGTATATTACATGAATGTCAGTTTATTTACGATAAATACTGCCTACTCGGGCTTCGAATTAACCAATCGCCTCGAACGCTTTGCTGGGCGTCTGATATTCATGTTCCTGTCATGTACGTCTCCCATTTAACCCATTATGTTCAGTATCCATGACCTGTTATAGTCTGATAGTGGAAATTGAACGCAATCGGACTGTGAATGTAATTATTGTATGGAGTCGTGTAAAATATTATACAATATGCTAAGTATATACGTTTTATTTATTTTGCTTTAAATTGAGTAATTAGAAAATTTGATGTATGTTGAAAATGCGAAAGAAGTTTATCTGGAGTATCGCTGATGGAAAAATTTTGTATCTAGCTACCTATGCCATATGGGAAAAGGTTTAATAATATTATATCTACATATGTTTAGGCAAATTAAGGCTTACTTGGCTTTCAGAAGTCGATAAACGTACCTAAATAGGCATTTACAAAAATAAAGGAATATTCCACTTTACAATTGTGTAATAAATAATAATATCTACATATAGAGAAAACAAATTAAAATATCATTTAAAATGTAAAAATAGAACAGACGCTCATGAAACAATATAAAACAATATAAATGTATGTTTTGAAGCTTTCATCTACATATCGTAATAATGTTACTCTTCGTGTATTAGTAGTATCGAATGAAAATATTCCAGATATTGTTCAAATAACCATTACTATGACATTACTCCCCATTTTTTCCGTCATCGGCTGCTCTTGCGTACCTATAAGCATGTTATTTCCGAGTAAATAAATATCCGTTACAAGTCGTGTCCAGTGGCCGAGTATATTTAAGCTACGCCGGTCTGAGCCCTGAAATAACAAGCGCAAAACGGATCCCGCCGGATCCCGCCCAAGTCGGGGATTTGTAATACAGTGCGGCTTATTCTGCTTAGATTTTCAATGCGGTTTCAATCCTTGTCGTCTTCTTTTATTTTGTTTCACTGGATCCATCAAGTGACGTTTTACTGGAACATTTAACTAGAGTGTGTGTACCTGTATATACATAGACAGTAGTGATGATTGTAGTACATGTAATTATGATGTTGTTATTCGAAGTCGTTTTGTCATTTTGTGTTTGGGTGTAGGTAGTGGATGTTGGTAGTCTAGGAAAATTATATGTCTACAGACAGTACCTACACATGTTGACATTTACCTTTTGGATTATTTCATCTCAATTATTAAAAAAATAAAACAGTTTAAAAACGTGTGAGCATGTGATAATGGTTTCTGTGACAATAACACTGAGTTATCACAAAAGATGTTATCGGTGCTTATATATCTAATCATATCTTTAAAAATAATTTTGCGTTATTAGTAATAAAGTAAGTTAATACCTTCATCATGATTCATCATCTTTATCAGCCTGTCTATCAGCCTCCCGTCCACTGTTGGAAATAGGCCTCTCCAACGGTCCGCAGAAGATTTTACTTTTAAGTCTTATACTCTCGGATGTACCTATGTATGTAATTCTAAACCAATGAGTGATATATAAATAGAGTTTTTTAAGAAATACGCTTGTTTAGAGGGTTATATATCTATGTATATCAACAACTGGTTTAGCGAAAAAAATGATTGTTTTAAAAAAAATGTGGCGTACATTAACAATAAGCAACATAAGTTAACATAAGCGAGTTGAGCATTAACAAAACTTTTATTGTTAAGAAGCGACAATTGAGCGAAATGTGGCTAAAATGTGGCAACATTTGCGTTCTAATATGAAGCGCCACAGCGTTACGTGGGTAGCCACAAAGTGAAACCCGTTGCGAGGAAACACGGCGGATGTAACTCGCGTAAGACAAGTTCTGGAAAACTTCAGAAACGTTTGAGGCTCATTAACATGTCTATTACAAAACCCTAAACAGTTCTTATAGAATTTATAAACGTAAACGTAACAACTCGCCAATAATCCTCGAAGGGGTAGGCAGAGGAGTGTAATACACTTCCACGTTTCACCAGTCACGTTTAAGTCCCATGGAATAGGTGGAGCCTATTGCTATATAAAAAGTCCGAGTCACTATTAGAAATTATTAATTATAAAAATCCAGTATAAACGTAATATTCAATAATACTTAAGGTGAAGTTATTTTGCACTAGGGAGGTGTTCTTTGTGAAGACTAAGTACCTATATGATATATGTATGTACTATATGCACACACACGTTATACACGCTTATATACACACATAAGTTTTTATATGTAGGTATATTTGTTATCGAATAAGTATGGCAATATAAAATGGGAAAAACAACATATAGCGTATTTGCTACATATACTTGCAATAGTATATGTACCTATGTCTGATTTTCGTAGTTTACTGTGTTTACATCGCCAAGTGGCCACCTATCATATTCATAATTACAACACAAAGGCTTTGTTCATGAAGCGAGCAGCGCTTGCTTTAGACGTCGTTGAAAGTATAACCAGGGAGTTTAACCTCGTCTCATAGTTTCTTTACGTCTTGTACGAAAAAATGTTGTGGCCACAGTAAGTACTTTTGGTTTTTGATTTCTTCATTCATGTTCTTTTGTTAAAGAAGCGATATTTCCAAAGCAGTTACACTAACAATACTACATAATATGAGGAATATTTTACATGTTTTAAAAATGAGTCCACGCTTTGTTGTATAAGAATGATTACTTGGATATGTGATGTTTTCGCCAACAATAAAAATGATTGTGAATATGTATCTTTTATATTGCAGATTTATTAAGGTATCAATGATCCTATAACAATTACAGCGAGTTTCATCTCTGAATAGAGCAATATTTCATACTAATTGACCAATTGGTAGTGCAGTTATTGAGAACTTATGTATATCACATTGCTCTTACAACCAAGATACATTGAAAGAATTCATAGTATTATCCAATTGTGTAGTAGATTTTTGGTATAATAGTATTGTTATGTTCATTAGTTATTAGGGCAGAACCCGTCGTTTCTGTAGCAATATAAATAGCTGTTTGTTTTTAAAGCTTGCGTACAAATGGCAATGATAATTTTAGACGTCTCGTTCCGAAACTAGTTGAGCTTTCCCAAATAGGTGTGAGTTAAACCGATACATAATTAAATCATTCGTAGTCTTCTGTTACTATTAATTAGTAAGTATTATTGGAATTTTTAAACTTTGGGACTTTAATAGAATATAATGGTTAAAGAGTCATGTGGTTCTTAATAGTTAAGAGCAAGTTGTCCTTTTAAATAAACCCTAACTTCCTCTATATGGCATCTTAGTTTCTCAATAAGTCAACCACACACTAAACTTTCATACATAGAGAAACTAAAACATTTCACGATGGCATCTTTAAATAAGAGAAGAATCTATTTTGATC
>DWEE01001799.1:0-12565 GCA_018245755.1 Parelbella macleannani
ACTAAGTACGTGTAAAGTTTATGAAGTAATATACATTAGTAAATAGTAAATCAAACGATCTAGGTAGATAGGGACAGCAGCAACAGGTTCCAGGTTTTTTTATACCATCTTATGATTGTATTTATGAACGTATTTTAACGCTCCACTATTAGCTATGGGTATTCTTGGAGAATGAGGAGAGTTCATAGCAATAATGCTACCAAAAAATATAAATTTTTTGGTAGTTTGTACCAAAGATACCTGCCCCTAATTTATAAAAGCTACACAGGGTTTATTGACAATAAAAATTCAGGTAACTCCAACAATAATGAATAAATATGTATTGAATATATACTCGTTTTGTATTCCATTTTTATTTGTCCTTCAATTATGTATACCATTGTTATACATTGTGGTTTTTATTTAATATAAAACTGTTTATTATATAAAAACAATACATCATGAAGGCCATAATAAATCAATAAAAACAAGAGAATAGATCCGTGCCTTACTTCGTCTCTTTTAACCCAGGAAAATAATCTGTTTCTGGCCTGTTTCGTGGTTATTTCAGTAGTAGTAATTATAAATTGGGCTCTGGTATGTAAAGGCTGCGGCTTAAGAGAATAATCATGTTTCCCGTGATTCCTTCATGCATAGCGAAAAAATGAAGAAGAAAATCTTTATGCTGCTGACGGTACTTTCTGTCACGTGGAGTAAATTATTGTATACAGGAACTAATGAGCCGTGAGAAACATTTTGCGAACTAATGACGCTTATACTATCTACCATTACTTATGGGTCTAAAACATTCAGAATAGTGTTTTCACATGTACATATTATATGTACAAACATTTACGAACGTTACGTGACGTTTTGGTATCCTTCTTAGTTTGTATAAAATGATTAAATCAAGTGTGTCTAGTTTATTAGTGTTTCGAGCGGAAAATGTTAGTTGTAGTCGGCCGGCGACCTCGTTTCACAGCTGATTCAGCTATGGACCTAGCTTTGTTCCTGCGTGTTTGAATATTCACGGTTTAGTATTTTTAAAGCGTCTGGCATTTATATGGTAAGCATGTGACATACATGCATGTATAATATGTTTACAAAATCCGTTTATACAATACGTCGTATTGGGACAGCGTAACAGAACATTCTCTAAGGTATTCCCAGTAATAATGAATTAATTAATTCATCAATTGGTCAGTATATATGTATGTATGTACATAGTATTAAGTAGGACCTGTGTATAATTGTTTTTAATAATAAGGCAACATACACATAATAACAAATGTTTTATAACAGATGTGATGGTACATTTTCTATCGAATTAATATTGAAATCAAACTCAAATAAGTTCCTGAAACCTTTTGCATTCATTAAATTTTTATAAATAACAAATTTTAATAATACATACATACATACATATATTGTGATTCACACTTTTCCGACCAACTTTGCCGCCCTGATAAGTTTTTAATAGTATTTCGATATAGAGGGTGATTGAACCAAAAAAGCACCCGAGAATAATAATAATTAATATCTTGGGCCGTTTCCATATACAACTATCTGATCCCAAAGTAAACATTAAAGGCTTGTGTTATGGCAACCAGGTGGCCGATAAACTATATAGGTACTTACATTCTTTTTTAAACCTTAATACAGAACAAATACTTATACATATCACATAAATATTTATCCTGAATAGTAATGATCTCCGGCTAAACAGCCAAGTTCACTAACCATTGGACCAGTCAATAAATACGTTGCCTCTGTAAGTATTATAAACTTACTCCCATTTATTAGGCGTGTTAACCGTGAACTAACGCAAAATTACGTTTTAATTAAGAAGAAAATCGACGGGGTTTATATGTAATAATTTAGCTACGTAGTCCGTAATACGGACAGCAGGCAAACAACGCTAATTAATTAATACATTGTTACTTGCGTCTAATCTTAAATGACTGGAAGCTTGTTCCTTTAATTACACTATACACGTAGGGATTGAATATACTACTAACATAATACAATTATGTAGAATTTTTTTATGTTTTATATACTAGGAGTAATTTTAAAATTGTGCGTAGATACCACGCTCGGTTGGGAGTGAAATTTCTCGGTTCTTACGTTAAAATGAAGATTAATTGTGGGCCATTATTATTTTTATGCGCAAACAGACAGATTTTAAGAATAGCAGGTAAGGATCTGGATAAAAAAGCTATTTTGAAATTTGAAACTGTTATAGAAGGTATTTATTATAAAAGTTTATTGTTATTATTGTTAAATCACAGAAATCTATAAGTTCTCTATATTACAAATGGTCACAATTTTTTGTATTGCTTCAAAAGTTTACAACCGGTCGCAAAGGATTTTCAATTTACAACCGCTAAAAAGCGATTTTAACGGATCGTTATCAAGGGTCGTTTTTTTCCAATTAGTCGTACCTACATTATATTGATTTGAAGCAGATTCGGTGATAAAAAAAACATACTACTTTATGTTATAGTTTCGGTTTTCTTATATTACTCGGCATCTATAAAATTAAATTGGTTTAAACCATTGCAATAAAATAGCATTTGAATGTCAATTAACATAGTATTTTAGAAGTTTTTTAAATTAAACAATCTGAAGAACGTAATCAGGAACAATCGTCATTTTCAGAAAATACCGTATCGTATATTTGCTATATTGCACGTCACATCGAGTTTTCCATAAACATTAGACACGAAAATACCTTATGAGAATGAACAATTTTCCATATTTCACTGTACTAACTAGGAAATCAAACATACATATATTATGTACATAAATAAATCTATATATATTAATATACCAATATATTTCACTGCGGATGTGCCTTACCGTCGTCTCAAGTGACGTCTTTGCTTACATACTACATCTGTAATACAATTTAGAAATAATTAAATTCAGAGGAAAACATAAAATTAGATTTTACAAAGTGAGAAGTTCCAATGCAATTTGCATTTATTTCAAGCTGACCTTTGCGTCAACTTTGTAAATCTATTTAGTAAATTCTTTAACTCATTACCCTTTCGCATTTCCGTAAATATGTACTTTCTAATTTCGATCGTTGCTCTCATTCTTGCGCTTTTCTCTCTAACGCTGTTGGGAATTACTTCCTTGTAGACATATTTGTGTTGGTAAAGTTCTTAATAAAAGTACAATCGATACAATTTACATTTCTTTAAAGTGGTCAATATCGAAGGAACAAACTCTCTGTTTGGTTGTTTACTCAATTATTGTTGCAGCAAAGTAAAATGCAAAATAATGTTACACAAGCTTCTTTCTGAAGTTTCCCGGAAGTGGTATAAGATGATAATTTTTTCAGAAAGCTCATTATGATGATGGTGATAAGAATTCATGATAAGTCTAGTGTTTCTGTGTGCTTGGTTACATTTATAAAAATGTAATTGAAAATACAATGAATAAGACTTAAGTGTAGATTTTGTTCGGATAAGGAATATTTTGAAGAGTGCTATTGGAGAAGCTTATGTCAAGCAGTGGACGGGAGTACGCTGATGATGATGATAATGTAGGAATATTTCTTTATTTAATTATAATATAGCCATCTCATTACAAGATATACTTACTTAGAGATTCGAGGAACTAAACTAACCACATAATACAGTATTAGTAGAGACGGTGATGAAAATTAGATTTATAAAAATAATTATGAACTTTTGAAAAGTTTTCAAAGTACCTCTTCATCATCACAATCATCATCGTCAGGATTATGAGCGTTGCATCAATCTTTGTCCAGCATATCCAACGGCATTGGTTATCATGCAAGTAAAACATAAACAGATGCATCGCTGCCCGAAAAATAGGCGGTTCCTATTATGAAGTTCATATTACCATAACTATCAAGTTCCTACGAAGGTCTGTCAGAACAAATTGTTTTATTCTTTATGTGTATTGTGCGGAAACAACTGAATTGAACTATTTTCTTTTTTAAGAACATATTATGTTGTTTTGTTAAACGGAATTCACTAAAACATTAGTGAGAAGATGTATATTATTAGTGCTAACTAATATGATTTATCTCATTGATATACATATGTTAATTGTGATTTTTCTTTAGAGTACGCTTTGTTTATTCGCGCAAAAATTTATTGGCATCTTGAACTATACTAGATATAAATGTGGGTAGTTTCCCTTTAATGACTCTGTTTAAAGATTTTCTTTTCTGTTTTTTATGATTTAGTTAGCATTTATAATGTCTTTCAGAACTTTTTTAAAAAAGTGAAGTCAAATCTAAAGCGAGAGAGAAGGAGTCTAGTGTAAGTTGTTATTCAACTAATATTAACGGTTACATTAGATTTTTTTACGACTTTCACCGTTTCATTCATCATTCATTCATCATTAGCCTTTCTCAGTCCACTGCTGGACATAGGCCTACCCCAACGAGCGCCATCGCGCCCTGTCTTCGGCTTGTCGCATCCAGCATCTGTCTGCAGCCTTTCTCAATAAAGATAAAACAAAACTATTTTCACCGTAGTCTTGTTCAACTATTCTATTTGACGATGATTTGAAACAGTCCCATTTAAAAATATCGTATGATCTAAGATACGTGAAGTTATTATACAGAATGAAATACGTTAAATGGAATCAGTTCTACAGTGTACTCCACTGTTCTACTTACACCTTCGGGAAAATACAGGAGTAACATTATATACACAGAATCTCGATCAGTAGATCACCAGTTATTAATCGACGTTGCAACTCGATAATATATCCATTAATATACTGCGGACCGGTCATATGTATGTATATGTCATCTAGATGCTAGTCCAATTATTACAGCATCAGAGCAGTTACCTACGGTAATTATAGCTACGTTGGAACAATCTCATCTAATCTCAGGTCATGTAACAATGCAATCTGGATATACATGTCATGTTTATTCATAAAACGCCTAATATTTAACTGGTGAAACGTGGGAGTGTACTATACTTCTCTACCTACCTCTTCGGGCATTACAGCGTTATGTTATTTTACGCCTAATATTAATCTTTTACCATACGCTTTGATAATCAAGTATTGAGGTCGTTGCAGACAAATCTATATCTTTCTTACGTCGTTAAAATATGTGGTCAAATATAGCAAGACATATCTTTGTATAGCAAGACAGTATTTCGCATATAATGACCGTAAAGATATGTATATGCAGTATGTCATAGCAAGGCTACCGTTTGTGGTAGTTTGTTGCAATATAATAATATTATTGTACAATAAATTTATATATAATATACATACACATCCCTGTCTGTATTTCCTTTAAGTGCCTAGCGGACAAATCAGAGTCCTGCTGATACGCGATAATTCGTGTTTAAATCTAGAGAGATTATTCTAGGACAAAGAACTTCTTCATAGTCAAATTCGTTCAAAACTCCCCACGATTTGAAATCTATTCTCAATCTATTAGCGCTTGCCCCGCCCCCCGCTTGATTACTTTTTCGAAGGAATTCCTTCTTAATGAAGATTGTATTCCGTTCTCCGTTGATTACGCTAATTGTGCTATCGATAGAAATATTTTTGTTCTTTCCTTTATTGTTAACCTAAGGCTAGGTTATGAAGGGCAGATTTAATACTAATTATTGGTCTTATTCATTATTATTATTACTACTTAAAAGTATTCTCTATAAATCAGAACAGGGTGATAAGGCTATGTGGGAGATATAATGAAAGCAGCAGTAGTTCTCGATGTGGATGTCATTAATAAATGAAGTGTAAATATCAACATTATCAATTTTCATCACTGCCTCGTTGTTCTAGCGGTAACATGCGCGCCGGCTGATCAAAAGATCCTCGGTTCAAACTTCTCAGAAGGAAAGTGTTAGTGTTTTTCTAACTTAAAATTCCCAGTAGCAGCACGGGTTAACTCCAGTACTCTATAAGAACATTAACAGCATAATTATTGTAAATATTACTGGGTGATTTGATACTAAAACCTTTTTCGTGTCGATGTCACAGTTTGACAGAATATTTAAATATAGAATAAGAAAAGATAAAATGAAACAAAAGAATTAATAGATACAGCAATTGAGGAACAGTGACGTGTTTTCTTGGTTGTCAAAACCATTTTGTAGAATACAATTTAAATTGAAAATGGACTATGTTAATCGTAACTAATTACGTCTACATATAGGTACATACATATGTATAAAGCATGTAGGCCTCAAGTTATCGCGATCAGTAGTGTAGTCGTAGTTTTATTAGTAATAATGAGCTACGACTAATAAGAAGTTTCTCGTATCTCTAGTCATATCTAAAATAAAACTGATATCTTTGCAAATTCTAAGCTCTCAGATATATCATCATCATCTGCCTATTTTCAGTCCACTGCGGGATATGTCTCGCAATGGACCTGGGCATCCCCAAATAAGCACCATTGTGCTCTGTCTTCAGCTTACAGCGTCCAATAAAAACTAACAACCGGTGGAGTAGGAGAGTTCTAAAGTAGAGACTTCGATTCCGTAAACATAGTGTAGGACGCCCTCCGACAGATGGGGCGACGATCTGCGAAAGGCTGCAGGCAGATGTATTTACTGCCATTTATATGTGTGTATTATAGTTACTATATCTTTAAAAACAAGATTGCTCTCTATTTGCCTCGTAAGGGACCTGGCATGATGATATAATGGTAATGATCTTGAACAATTTAAACTTTCGATTTGAGGTCACCAACGTGCCAATCTTCAACATTGATTTCAATAGGAGCGCTGATTTTTTTGTCACAGTCTTGCCATATCTTGATTACTTTATATAGCTAATTCATTTCCATAAAAGTCGTTTCTAAAATCTGTGATAGAATCGTTATTAACCTTTGTCCTTTGAAGAAATTAATTTTAGAAATAAGGTTAATTAAAAATTACTAATTAGCGCTGTGGCCGTTTAAGGCACTTTTTTATATAATCTTAATTCATTCTCCCATTTTGATGGATTTTATTTAATTTCTATTATATGTGAACCGGTGAGGATTTTATTTTAAATAGTCGCAATTATAATCATTTCGAAGTGTAAAGCTACATAAAAGTGTCATTTTATAAAGTCTTAAATGTAAAATGACAAATTAAAATATATACATTATTAATAGTTAATTTAGTAAGCATATAAATATTTTGATAAGGCGGTCAGGACCCTTGCTTAGCAAAGATCAACATAGGTATGCCAAATAACATTCCAGCCGTAACGGGATAATCTTATACTTACCATCAGTACATTGGTTTTCAATACGCAAAATATATCATTAATCGTGTCATGAAGCCATTGTCACGGTAACTATATTAAATGATTTAGTCAATAAACACTATATTGGGTTTCTGACACGAATTAGGGCGGTAAAGATATAAATAATGTACACCCAACTTTTGGCTTAGAAGATGAAAACTATTAAGTAAATTATCAACAATAACAGATCGTATTGTTATTGCACTCAAACCGCTTCGCATAGAAGACACAAGCAACAAATTATTACAATGACAGTGTCAGCAGGGACACTGATATTGTTGGCAATTAAAGTTGTGTTGTGTTCAGGTATTATTATAAACGAGCGCTCATTTGGCGCTGGTGACCTATCGATTCAACAGCAATCGATAGTTACGTTTAACAAAAAATGTTTACGACTAAACTTTTTAAAATCTCAAAGAAATCATGCGAAATGAATTTTAGTGTACTTTATTTTTGTCATAAAGTATAGAGTACATTTACTAGAAATAACGTACAATGCGAATACTTTGTTATAAAGTACGGGTGGCAACTACTTGTAGAGTATCATGCTCTGCACTTTTGCGGTACCTATGTTTGTTCATCATCAATTGAAATTCTTCAAAGTATACCTCTGCAGTAATTGTTCCAAGGTTTCAAAAATTATACCGTATAGTGAAATATGTCATCACAGGTCCACCATACAATGACAAGCAGCTTGTTTGATCTTAGTTTGGGTTTGGGACATGGTTTTACTGCCTCCCCTAAGTCCAAACGATGCGACAGAGTTTTTCCATGGCTATACACGACCCATGCCTACCCCGTAAGGGATCTGGCGTATATATCTGTATATACGATCCATTTTATCAATCCAATTATTTTCTCATCCATCAAAATTGACAATCTGTTTCTAAATCCCCTTATTTATGTACCTATTCAATTAGGCAAGCTTCTACGCGATTTTGTTGTTGTTCAGTAAGTTCATAAGGCACTAACTTTCCAAGCTTGTTTATCTCTCCGAATTGACGTAAATGAATCATGACAAATAAGGCGGAACACCTCGTATCTACCCGTATCTATTTATTCCAGCCCTCCATCCAGGCTGAACTCATAAAAAATCCTCATTTATTTACCGAAAAGGGTACAGGCTCAGGAGTTATTCTAGTAAAGCAATATAGCTCTACTTATTTCAAATTTTGCGTTAGTTTCTGGCTGTTATCTCTGGAAAAAAATGGCCTTATATGTTTTTTAAGCTTACATGAGCTTTGATAACCTTCATCCATCACATGTACAAAGTTCATAAATGGGCGTGACGGCAAATCACGCTGAAAAACTTGACGTCAGCCCCAACAGGGTGATTAAAAAGAAATTTAATACTTGCTGGTACTTAGGGACTGCAAACACCAACACACTCAGTTGTGTGGGGTCAGTACATAATGATTGGCGGTAGCGTTTGGCGTATATTTGGCAGGATCTAATTTAATATATTAGTCCTTAAGCGAGATTAGTTCTCTCTTTGCATCCCTAGTTTGATACGGATGCGGAAATAAAGGATTTAAATTGAAACAAAGTAGAGCAAATCCTTATCAGAACAGAGGAAACGAATGAAAATTTGCGACGTGGATATGCTATTTATTTTTTAAAACCCGCTGTTTACAATGTGCAATATTGTCATAAGGTCACGCTGTCGACAACTTTTCACCGTTATTAGGATAATAGAAAGGAAATTTAAATACTAATATTGAAACGGATTTGTGTGTTCTGCATTGTATTCTAAAATATAGGCAAATTCCTTCTCCGTTTTTCTTCTACAAGTAAGCATGCGTATGCGGCGAATCTTACCAGGTTCGCGAAACAGTTGTCAAGTATCTTCAAGCAACTTATGACACTTTAGTTTCTTTTGTACACAAGCAGTACATATTATATTGCCATTGCTGAGTAACAAAATATTTAAGCAATGAATCATTTTCTTGAACCTGGCACCTGGAGCGCAATAAAATACACACGCACGCCGAAATATATTTCTGTAGCTATAAAAAAGGCATTATATTTCAACTCGGCGAGTTTCAGTAATAAAACATTTCATAACGAAACCATTTCAAATTACGAACTACGTTTTTACAGAGCAGTCAATTATGTGAAAACGACGAGATTTTTCATATTCATAAGATTTTAATTGTATCTTGAAATCTAAGTAACTACATTTAAAAACGTTCATATTACCTACTCCTATTTCCACAGTTTAACAGATCTATTAAAATTTTAATTCCATATCAAAAGGTACCGTACGTAAACTGGATCACAGAACATAAAAAATTAGTGTCATGTGGTAGCAACGCATACATTTCTGTCCGATTTCAAACCGAACATAAATTTAAACATTGCTACAGATCACGTTGTACTGTAATGATAATTCAAAATTAATAAATAAATAAGTATCCACATAATTCCGTTATTAATGATTGTATTCATAGGTGTCTGTTTTCATAATTAATGTTCATTTCATATAGAGAACTTTAAATGGAGCCACACGTCAGTTTCGGTAGAGCAATAATGTATTTATGAAAAAATAACTAAAGAAGTGCGAGTTGCCAAGATATAAAAATATTATGCTACACGTAAAATATTTTTACCTGCCTTCATAATTCTATTTTCTTCTCGCTAAAAATGTTTCGACACCTACAATACATGACTATCTACTACACATGGCTATATACTGCGTACCCCGTATGTAGTGATACACCCTTAGGTCTGATATTAACAGTTAATCATAGATAGTTTTGTATTAACATAACATCACACCTGTACTGCCCCGGAGGGAGTCAAAATGTAAACAAAGGAGTGTAGTACTGCCACTTATCACCAGTTACGACATCGTACAATACATCGAATGTACATATATACATTCCATCATACAATGGGGGTGAGGTTAGCCTATAGCTATACACCAGGTATAAATCGAGACTGCGTGCTAATTTCAGGAACTTCAGGAAATATCAAGATGAAAAAACCCAACAATACTTTAGGTGACGCTCGTTTACAGTTACGCTTGCAACCACTCGACCGATGTGATAGAAAAATGTATCAAATCTCTAAATACTTGCTTATTATACGTAATATTCATATGTATATTTATTGTTACCTCGACGGGAAATTGACAACAGTAGTTCTATGATTATTTGGGTCCAGATTTTCACTTCATATGTATCAGATAAATAACATTGCTCGCTAAATGTCAGTTACCGAGATGTGCGCTACAGAAGGCGTGGCGCTGTTTGCTCGAAGCTAATTGAGGGAGCTACTGCGCACACACCTGTAATGACACCGTGCGTTAGTGGTATTCTATGGTACACCCTGTAGATACACTAGACAGTACATAATCGATTCTATGCAGACTACAGAGTTCAGAGATTTTAATTTCTTCAATCGACAACAATAAAAAAACTGGGTGAAACGGAAACGAAGTGGTATTTCAAAATGGTCCTTATTTGATATGCATCTAAAAAAGAATTTGAAAATGGACTTTGTGTTCAAACAGACAGAAGGTTAAATTAATAATTTTCCATACTACTGACAGGATGTTGAAATTCCAGAGTTTACTACATAATAGTACCGCGTACCCGTTCTTACTAAAAAAAGAAAAAAATCCACCTAAATGAGAAATACACACAAACTCTTAACTAAAATATACTTTTATAGCATATGTAGGGATCAAAGGATGACGGGTAAATTTTGGTACATATACCTTATGTAATGTTCTATGGTTGCTAATGATGAAAACCTTTTTGAACATGGAAAATTCTCATCTACATAGGGAAATCTAATTCAATGTGTATAATTATATCCAATACGTGTATCTGCTTACCCCGTAGGGGATTCGGCGTGTCGATCTTTCTATAGATTATTAAATTTTCTTACAAAATATTTTAATTCTCGTTGTTATTACGGATAATTAAGAGATTATTTCTAAAATTAAAAATGATTCGTGAGCTGATCTAAATATAGCTGATAATTATGTAAAAGCACAAGAACAATTTTCATAAATTTATATCCGTTTTAACCGCCCTAATTCGGTTAACACTTAAATTGAAAGTTATGGAGCTCGTCGACAAAACGAAATCTGAGACCTCGCCAATCATGTTATGCAAATTATTTATATCGACCAATTGTTTTAGATCCGTCCATTGAATATTTATCGACCTTAAACAAACTGACGTAAAAGGGAAATTCAACGATGTGAAAGGTCTTTAATCTTGGTTTATAACAACGTTAAACACTAGTTAGATGATGAATTTGTGTTGTTATTCACAAATACTACCAATAATGGCGATTTTCTGGTGTAAATACTGCATTTAAGTTAAATTAAAAGTTTATACACAACGAAAACAGAACGGTAGTGATGTTTTATAGCAGAAGGTCCATTCATCTAAATTTATCTTTGGGAAGAGGAATTGCTTTGGTAAATACTAATCTCCCTTGTAGTAACGTGGCTTTCAATTATTATCCCCCCATTACCTCCTCTGTAAAGTGTTATAAGGCCTATGTTAGCATACCTTTTCCCTTTCATTATCAGTAGATTGTTCTCCTGTGAACATAGCGATTGAATAATTTTCGTACAATAAGGCTTCAAAATTCGAATAGGGCTTGACACTTGGAAAAGGATGAGATCACGTTTGTCGAAGAGGTATATTCTTGCAATTACGAGCCGTTCAACTATAAATTTGGTTTTCATAGACTTAAATCTTTGGCATGCCATCAGTAGGAGGTCCGCCGGTCAAATAGCGAATTTACGCGCCGTTAAAAGTGCAAAGATCGTAGCCCTTTTACCCTTCTGTAATTGCATTGTTAATATAATGTAGGATGTTCAAAGTTTCTTATATTATTTTAGAAAAAGTTGAGAGAATAGACAAAAATTGTAAATAAGATGTTTATTGTAGACACTCAAAAGAACTGATAATAATGATAAGTAAAGTGGACATGATCAAGAATGAGAAGAATAGACAAAAAGTTATAGATTAGGAGTTGTAAATAATAAATTTCAGTGTTCACTAGATATGAGTAGAAAGATGTTAAAATGTATGACGAACAATAATAACCACAGAAAAACTAAGTTTTACCAGTTAAAACATTTTTTATAAAACAAACCATTGGAGAGGCCTATGTTCAGCAGTGGACGGGAGTAGGCTGATGATGATGATGACGATGAAATTATTTTTTAGTTTCAGTTTAATCTTACGTCCAGTGTTTGACTATATTTTTCTTCTATTATATGACGAACTGGAAATGCATTTGTAAATTATATAGTCAAATAAATACTTATTGGTTTTCCGTTTATAACCAAAGCCACTCAATCGCTAAGCAT
>DWEE01001800.1:0-12565 GCA_018245755.1 Parelbella macleannani
AATGTACGTTTAAGATAGTAAATACATAAGATTCGAAGGTCTACGCCGACATCTACGGTCTACGGTATGCTTTTACGTTCAGTCTGCGCTCTAATTTTCTTAATATGCCTCTGAATGAGTTGTATATTGTCATATGTTATTTGTAATGTATTAAATTTTATGTATTTATGTACATAGCCCTAATTCCATGTGGCCTGTTCCAATCGAGGTGACATTGAGCGATTATTTTATTATAATCTCCACACTAACTGTTGATGCAACTTAATAAATAAATTTTCTACGTAATCAGCTATCTATATCAGCAGACGTGATATCATTTGCGACTCCAATATATGTAATATGTCAAAAACACTACTCGTATCTTAAAGAAGGTTTGAAATCATAATTATTCTATGGCTATTCTAAAAGTTATACATATATCGTAGAACAGTCTATAAGTCATAATATTATACATAATAGTCAGAATAATTATCATTTCAAACTTTTAGAACTGTTTTCTGAACGAGTGTTTTTGACCTATCACACTCTAGTCGCATATGAGCGATATGTACATACTGTTCGTATAGCTACGATATGTGGAGGGATTGAACACTGTAATATAATGGCAAGCGTCGGTCACCGATCAGGCGCAGTGGACTGCAAAATGTAATATGCGGTCATTTACACGGATCAGTCGCAATTATTACCGCATGTAACTAACTAACTGCAGTAGATTATACACTGAATAGCCTTTTGGTTCGGTGGTTAGTAAACATGACCGTTGAGCCGCGCAGCGCAGGTTTGATTTCAACCTTAGATAAATATTTATATTATCATCAAAGGTGCTTGTTTTGTGTTTGGGTGTTAAAAGGATAGGTATATATACATATTTACAGGTATATACACCGTTCCCCAACCGTCTGATTATTATAGCATACACTATAGTTCTGGATGAGATGGCCGCCTGTCTAGACGTGTCAATATCACCACATCTATGTTTCTTTATTTAAGGTTAGAGATAAACGAGAAAGTAAATGCGCCATAAATGCGTCTAATATCGTTCATATTACATTGAACAAATAGAGAAAAACGCAACAACGCTGTAGTATTATTGCATCCTCGGGTCAGTTCCGTTACGGCGTAGGCAGAGAATACCGGACCAAAATATCTCTATTGCAAACTTCACGTGCTTTTTCTACATTCATAACTTTGTACACATAAGAACTGGCTTCGGATACTATTGACTTACCCATCAGTAATCATCATCACGTTCAACCTAATTCAGTCCACTGCTGGACATAGGCCTCCCCCAGTGAGCGCCATCGCGTCCTGTCCCGTCCATCATCAATAACAATAGTAATCTAATTAAAGCTAAATAATTTGGGTTTATACAAGTGATAGTTAAAACAAAGCAAGCCGCAATAACCGAGCGGCCCTAATTGATCGCTTCGGACAGCTTCAGACAACGGTCCTCCATCTCCGCTTACAATCTAGCTACGTAATCTAACGCATGTTTGGGCCTTTGATTAGACGATAGGACACTCGGATTTTACAATCAAATTATCTTAGCAATTGATCTCCCGAACACAAATACGTTTATATCAAGTATTTGATGTGCAATAGGAGAGAAGTAATATGAGATATTTGTAATTAGATTTTTGCAGAAAGACTTCATTGTAAACGTCAACAGAAACAACACGATTATGTTAGATGAAGAATACTTTATTGGTTTACAGAACTTTCGTGAAGTGTGCTGATAAAGTTAGTGAAATATGGATATGAACAAAAAAGTAACATCACGCCAGTACTCCCCAAGGGGTAGGCAGAGGCGTATATTACACTGCCACGTTCCACAATGGAATAGATGGTAAGCCTATTGCCATACATCGGACACAAATCAAGATTCTGATCCACTACTAGAAAGTTCTTATAGACAATCTAAGTTAAAAAAACCCTATGGTCCTCGATTCGGGATTTGAACCCAGGACCTCCCTCCCGATCGGTGGTCTTGCTTGCAACCGCTCAATCAACGAAGCAGTTTAATTATATTTGTGAAATGTATTGTTAAGTAAATACCCATGGTAAACATAAGGCCCGTAGAAGCAGTTGTTGTATAGTACGTTCAGATATATGTACCTAATGAATAGTTATTACAGTTATCTGACATTATATTGTTCTATGTGTTTTACTATTTCATTTCTATGCAATTCTATATTAAAACTAACAATAATATAATTACCTGCCAATAAAGAAAATGTATTTTAATACACCTAAATAGTTAACGTCCTATTCTATGTCCTATATCTTATTTGCTCGCTAGCTACTTAAAACTAGATGAAAATGGTCACATTTATAATTTACTCATATTCTTTACGCAGGTACATATATATATAGGGAGGCATGTATGGAGAAAGGTGACATAGTCAATGAAGGAAAAGTACCCAAGTTGCCTTGAGAATCAAATCGAATTATTTCTTCGCGACATAGAGACGTTGATTTGAATATTCAATGGAATATTTTCCAGCTGTTATTCTACATTGTTTCGTTACATTCCACGAATAAAACATTGATGGAGGCCTCGCTTTTTGCTGCGTATTCCTTGTTGTTAGAGCGAGGCGCGTACCCGAGGCACATCGGTCACGGAGCGCCTCGATCCGTCTTCATTAGCGCCGGCCTACGCGTGCGTCGCGCGAGTCGCGTCGAACATTCATCAAGACTACTTGTCTTCCATTGCCATTGCCACCTGCCTTGAAAAATGAACCAACACTAATATAATCTCAGGGGTCGCAACCGTGAAATGAGATATGACTCCCTGATATACACCTACAATTATGACAACTGGAAGGAGAAATTACGAGACTGTCGTTTCATAATATACGAGTGTACTTAAAAATGTTCTTTTGTACGTGTGTATGCGTTTCGTTTATCAAAGACTCCTGAGTAGATTACGGTTATTGGTAGGAAAATAGGAAAATAATATTTAGAGCAAATAATTGCAATATCAACATGGGAATTAACTAAAAATATTGATATCTGGTACGTTCTATGAATAATACTATCTATAGTACTCAATATTACGGGAACGTCGCATGCATATGTTACTAATTACTCGTATATTATGGGTCACTCGACACAATCAGATACTTATCTTATCACACAAACAGAACTAGCGACCTCGTTTCAATCGTAATTCACTTGGTATTTTTACTTCCCACGCCATATAGTGAGTGACATGACGCTCAATTAAAAGATTTAATCTATCAAATTAAAAGCATTTCCGGAATATTCTGCTACTCTTATATTTTAATAGACGGTTTTGAAGTCTCAAGGGCTATAAATTGGATTAGTTCGAGGCGATAGGGTCGTGGACTACCAGCTAGTTATGTATAACTCGCAGACGTTAACTACGCACCTCGATATGATGACGTAACAACGAAGTACTGTCTACATAAAAGGCATTTATTTAATTTTACTATATTTTTTGGTTTATTTTTGTATGTAAACATCTCTAATGTACGTGTATGATTGCCAAGTGATTGTCCGGTTGTAGGTATTGGCAGGCAGAGTGAGATAGCGGCGGGGAAGCGCATTACTGGCAAGTGCCATGTTGATTGCTGCGTGTTGTACGCGACAGGGGATTGCAAAATATTCATTTGGTCAAGGGCCGACGTTTATGACAGCGGACCTCTTTTTACCATATTAGATTAGCAATATTTTACGTGACGTATTTAATATCCCACGAAGATACTGTGCGTTATGAAAATAAACTGTGTATTGCTTTATACGTGTCATCTTAACACTGTCTCGAAACATTCAACCTATAATATATGTATGTGTAGTTGTCGTTTGGAAGCTACAATCTGATTAATTTTACTATAAAATGTTTCGTATTTATACACATGATTATATGTGTATAAATACTCACGAGCGTTTTTCGGGATGGCTCGATTAGTTTCAAACCTGTACGAGGTCCTTCCTCATGAGCTCCCGCCGTTTGCAGTGAGCTCGCGGCGAAACGCACGTCAGTTAAGCCGGTACATATATAATCATGTTTATAAATACTCACGAAACATTATAAATAGTAAAACACATTCATCATCATCAACGCTTATAACATTTCTTTGGTGGTCGCAGCTCTTCTCTTAGATAGAATAAATTCAAGCGTATAGACTGTGACGTCAGCCAAATCCAGGTTCATAGACTTTAGAGAACATTATGGAATACTCTGAGGTGTACAGCTTTCATTACGGTTTTTCCCTTTACGATAACAGCAAGTGATAATTCATATTTTAAGCAATCACTTAATTAGTAAGTGTCTAATAATGGCTTATAAATACGTGTACTCTGTATAGTAGCTATGCAATTATAGTAAATTTTAATTAATAAGATTGTGTTTGTGTGTACAATGCACACATTATACCCGCTATTGCAAGTACAACGAAATATACTTATCATATCTTTCTATCTTTATCTTTCTGAAAATTGTGTAACATTTTTCCTCGAAACGTCCCTCCTTTATTGTTGTCAAATGTACAAGAGAATTCTTAGGCAGGAAATGTTTTTTACTGAGCACAAAGGATATCATCTTAGGCCCTTTCAGCTACAAAGCCGACCGTGGTCTGTTCAAAGTACTTTTGTTAGATCTTGCGCAGTACTTTTTGAATTATAAAAAGTGGATACTTATGTCACTAATGTTCTGTAGACAGATATTGGCATACTAAACGTTTATGGTCCACACGAATTTATTCTATAATTTAAGACGAAATACATAAGTTAATTAAATATACAATATCTATGTATGACTCTGAACTTAAAATAGTTCTTAAGCCTTTTAGCATAACATTACTATTGTATACATAATATATAACACAAAAAAAATCGCACTGTGTATGTCCTATTGTTTGAAAAAATCGTTCTATAAAATTTAATGAGAATTAAGAATTGACTCAAAACCGTATTTGCCGTGAGAATTATGAAATAACATGTACATAATATGTACTTATGATCGAATTGCCATCTATTGGACAAACGTGAGTTCGAAGAGTTGGAAGTAACATGTAGGTTATTAAAGATGAAAGATAACACGTGCTTTCAGCTGACGGATATTGAATGTCGTCGGAAAATGCTGTATAGAGGACTGTTATATTTTTTGGTGTTAAACATTGACCCACTTGTAGTGTAGGATTTCAACATCACCACGATATTGAGATATACAGCAAGGTTAGGTACTTCTCACGTAATGCATATGAGGTTGTCTTTGGAATCTTCTTAATCCTAATTCTATATTATTATTATTATATTATTATTATTATATTATTAAGCCAGGTCCCTTACGGGTAGATAGAGAATTGCTAACACCTTACAAACGTGACGTAACAATAGTAATATTAATAGAGAAAATATCTTCCTTTTGATAACGCTTATCCAGAAGATTCATTAAATCGATTTTGATGTTTTATACGAATCTAATTAAAACACAAAAACGGATGGTGAGCTATTTTTATAACAAAACAATTTTTTTATCAATTGTAACTTTATTGACATTTTTCTCTTTATGTTGGTACCAATTTAACTTGAACAAAGTTTTCAGAGCGGTACGGGAAAAATAACACATAAAATGTGCTTAATAACTGTTTTTATCAATCCTTTAATTTAAATAAATACTTAATTATAACATTATTATTAAATATATTAAAGAAAAATCAATTATTCAATGCTGTCCAGCAAAGCAGGTCGGTTACGACCAATCGTAAGTGTAAATCACACATTATTGGTGCATGTATACGAGTGTACGGTGTGTTTTGTGTGACGTATTATAATATTCTTTATGTTGGACAAACGTAACATCACGACTGTAATCCCCGATAGGAGTGTCTCTGTAACCTCTGAGTTTGTGCCACTCACTCACTTCCTATTCCATGATGGGACTTAAACAGGTGGGAACATTAGATTATTTACTCTTCTCTTTACCATTTCGGCGAAAAATAGTCGCGATATTATGTTATGTTTATTTAAGCAACAGGCCGAGCAGGATTGATCACTTTCTCGAACTGCAGCAGTATGATGAGGTACGTAATAAGCAAACCCAAGAACTTGAAGGGGAAAGACACGTCGATGTCGAAAATGTGTAAAAGTGAGAATGACAGATCACGCGCCTCCATCAACGCCAGCAACGCTTGTGACACCGCCCGACTCGGTTTCTCTGAAAATAAAGTCAGTCAGTCAGTAACGTCAGTCAGATTTACAATTCAAATAATTTTACAATAGAAGAACCTGTGTTCTGATGAACAGGCGGCTGACAACCTACATACATACATATCAATATGTACTTATATAGATGCTATATTTTATATTCGAACGTAGAAAAGATACTGTTCTACTTCTTCACACAAATATTTATCCTCGGTGGCATTTGAACCCGCAACCCCCGGCTCAGCGGTCGGCTTAATTGACGGCCGACCAACGGCCTTATGTGTGTTAATATTGCAAGTTACTTGTGAAGCAAATATGTACCGGTGAGGTGAGGGTTTTAAATGTGACATACGTGTTTCAAGCACGTAGATAGCAGTTTTTTAATAATGTTATATTCAGAGATTTTAGAGCAGTATACAGTAAGTAGTTACAAGTCAAATTATGTATGAGAATGTTAATGTAATACCTATTTTATTTCCGTACAGCTTGGAACTCAGTAGTTCCCTAAGGCAGCGGACTGCTCCGTGCACCGCGTCGACAGCTCTGCACGGCGCGAACATGGGAATTGTTTCAAACGCAGCTATAGTCACTTGAGCCAGCATTGTCATAGCCAAGTACTGCAAAATATATATTTCTCTAGATATGACAATAGAAGACATGTTCGGTTGGTACTTTTCGTTGATCTGTTGTTCGAATGTGGTGGCAGCACTGTTGCTGTATATTTCATCCAATAAATCATCACTAATAGAGTTATGCTAGTTCTTCTACGGGTTAGGCAGGGAGGATCGAATGCCAAATATCTCTACCCTCACGGACCTGACGCAATTCCTTCACATTTGTTATCCGCTAGATAAAAATGCTAATAATAAGTAATAAGTACTAATAATAATTCGGATTTAAAGTTGCTGGAAGCATAATTAACACGAACTATTAATATAGCAAAACAATGCTGTTGGTTCAGATTAGATCGAGTTGCCTATCTTCTTCTTCTGTCCTTTTTTTAAGATAAAACCTAATTCTTCGTGAAATTGAAATTAGCGGTTACCATTATCCCTAAGATTATGTTAGTAACTCTTGAAGAGGTATGTACGCTAAATATACTTTTTAAGATGTATTTTTTTCCAGGCAGAAACGTATGAGCAATTATAACATAAAATATCAATCTCTAATTGGTCTTACTCACATTACCGCGAATATATTGTAGTGTCACATCATAAGAAACTTTGAGAGATGTAATGAAGCATGTAATGAAGATGATTAGCATCTGGAACGAAACAGAACATTTATAGTTTATATTATTATTCTATATTCTTTTTTCTATTTACGTAGATACATAAGGTCACGATTATTTCCTATAAGGGTAAGCAGAAGCTAAAGATTTCCGTTTATTACGGCTCTGGCAATCTCTTTTGCCTCGTTTATATTGATTAAATTATACACACGCTAGTCTATCAAAGTAACTTTTGACATAGCTTTCTTTTAGGACGTTCCCAATTTGACTCTATCGTTTCTTTTTTCTATATAGAAAAATGCTTTATAAATACTTTTCTGTTATAGTGATTAATTAGAATTTTGTAAAGTTGATTTTTATGTTAACAGTTTTTAGTCCTAGATTCATTTTTGTTAGGAACTGTCTATATTACAGTTAAATCTGGATCCCTCAGCTCATCTAAAGTTATAAATTATTACCTGCCATTTAATCGCATCATTAAGCAGATCAAATGCTATAATGACTCTGTGGTAATATGCCATTAGCCTCTTCATGTCGATCGCCGAGTTTCTATGTTGTAAGCTGATTAGTTCATTTTCCACAGTCGTCACACAACAACGGTTTTCGAAAAACGATTTCATAAGACGTCTTATATACCGCACCCGCGGAACAAGAAGACTGAACAGGTGGCCGAAAAAATAGAGTTCTGCTATATGTATGAGTAAAATTATCGATAGATATAAATTGTTTATTTTGATGAAACCGAGCATACTAAATGTACCAACGAAAATGATAAGAAAGCCCATAATGAAAAACATCTGCACGATGTCCTTTATCATTATATTGTTCAGTCTGCGATACCCAGTCTCCATGTCGAAAGCGTTAAGTTCTGAATAGAAATCTCTTAGACGTTTACGTAAAACGATTGCTAGTAGCGCACACATACAGTACTGGCATAATTTTAATATCTTTAGGCTGGTAACTACTTCTAGGAGTGTTACAACCGTTAAATAAATATGAGTAAAGTTTATTGATAACGAGAAAGCTAGGGATAGTGTAGTAATCATTGGGTTTATATTGTCGAAAACCGGTACTCTGTTTATGCCACACAATAGTCCAGTAGCAATATATATTTTGGAAATAAAATCTACGTTTGTTTCCTTTTTTTCTTCGAGGAATGTATTGACGCGAACGGCGGGCGGCGGCGTCATGTTCGCGCTCTCTGCACTCGGCACTGAGCGTCACGAAACAGAAATGTTCCACGACTGTTCATTTGTTAATGGTCACACTCAATAACGTGAGTGATGGTTTTATTTTGTGTCGTAATATCAGTGAAGTGCTATTAAATTAATGGTCATTGTGTGCAGTACTTGATCATTATGCGTTCTTAAATATTTTAGTTGCTAATTAATTATTGTTCATCTATACATATCGGATACTTTGCGGGGTAGGCAGAGAGAATATTTCTATTCAAATAGTGTCAATTATTATCTCTATCCTTGCAGACTTGCTGTGCTTCCTCCACAATTAATATAGTATATAAAATATATGTAGTTCTATATTAAAGGGCAATGTGTTAATTGTTCCTTAAGTCATCCATAATCAACCCTTTTATCTTTTCACTGTTGGACACAGGTCTCCCCACAAAATGAGCAAGCATAGGGCCATAGTCTACCACATTCATAAATTACGCATTGTTATATAAGTATGTATACTATATCATAATAAATATTATCAGCTTATTGTTTTATCAATATTTTCTTTACAACTGTACGTAAAAGAATTAAAGATGTCCAGAAATGATCTCTCGTCACACTTGACTTCCGTCCGGTGGCTTTCTCAGGTCAAGTGTAACAGATCTTGAGACACTAGTTTTATTTTTATATCGTATAAGATTTTTATTTGAGCTTTATACTTTTTATTGTATATTTATTACAACAAACAGATTTTTTATATGATTAGCAATTTTTCACTAGATGCGTTTTTTGCGACGGGTCCTTTAAAATAAATTGCAGGCCAATTTCAATGTAACAACACTTATTCACTGCCACTTTTGGAGTCGCTTTAAACCCTTTGAACCTTTTTAAAAGGGTAGGTGACATAAACAATATGTAATTTTGAGAATTCATTCATGATGATTCATGCTATAATAGTGCCTATTGCTAGAATGTTCTAAAATGAAGCGACAAAGTTTGAAATTTTTGTATACGACATACTACTTTTTCATGTAAATGTTTTTTCCTGAAATGGAGTATTATTTAAGGAAATATGACGCACAGTTCCATCGTTCTTTTATATATAATATAACGTATTATTAACATTGTTAAGAAGTATATTTAGATCTGACCATGCGACATGGATAGGTAGGTACATATTGAAAAGTACAATTAGCTGTCCCGCTGGTACTTTAGGAATGTTGAAATATATTATTCGATCCCTCGAAATGTAGATAAAAGGCTCTCGCGCTTCATGTGTTTTGTTCCCTGCTTCAAAATAACCAGGAAAAATCTAAAGGCTTTTGTTTGCGAACGACAGCACCGCGTGCGACGGGCCGCCGACGTAACCTCATTGTGGCGTTAATGAGAGAAACGGCGAACCCGTCTTTGAATACGCTCCGTCAAAAGTGTATGTCTGTGCCGAGCAATATGATAAATAATTCGACTAATTCGTTGCATTTTTTTTTATAACATCACGCTTGTATTTCCACGAAGGGTTACCTAGGGAAATGTAGTACACCTCCACGAAACTCCGTTTATGCCATACACTGGACACAATTCTCGAATACGTTCTACGACTAGGAATTTCAAGTTAGATGAATTTTATAATACGTTGCTCGATTCGGGGACCGAACCTACGACCTCTTGATAAGCAACAGAATCACGAATTTATCCCTGAATAGGTGTCGCCATCAAATGTGTTTGTCCGTGACGAGCAACACACAATATAGATAATGTTAAATAGATAAGTATATTCTGTCCTTATAAGATGGGGGATGTATTTGATATCTGGGGAAGATTTCGAGCTTAATCTCGTCGTTGTAATGCGAGCGGAATGAAAGGGGGAGACAGGGAGTAAATTATTAACTTGTCATAAATAGAATTGTTATCTATATCGATATTTATCTCAACACATGGGCACAGGCTGACTCTGTTTAACATGTATTATTGTCATTAGCTTATCGAGACAGTTACAGGTTATTTCTAGCCTTACAAACCTGGAGCTCCTCTTCTACGAATTGTCCTAACAATATATTTTGTCGTGTTGCTGTTGTTTTTTTAAAATATAGTTATACAAAAGCTGACTGGGTATCTGTTATACGTGATCGCATTCTCAACTATTTTTATCAGTTTAAAAAGAACAAGTTCAATGTCGTAAAATAATTAATTATATGGAAGTAGATATGAAGTTAATATTAACGCGCAGGGATGAAGTGAATTATAGGGTTGAGCGCGGGCGGGATATGGTGGAGATTTAAATTAAATATGAGGTAACAAATAGCTCTGTTGGAGAGCTCTTAACGGATGAGTACATAAAGTCGTAGAGCTCTGCTTTCTCTTTTTTGTTCGCGACTGTACAACGGACTCTACTTTCTGTTATTCATGCGCTTAGTGCCTCATTGTGTTATATCTGTATAAGTGCGGACTGCTGTAACTGTCGCCAACAAGAACGAGCTGCGGAAAAACCTTCTATTACTAGAGGTTTTCTTTCGAATCCTTTGTTTGTTGTTTTAATGAATAATCCTTAAAAAGCTTGCCATGAAACGTATGATATTCATTATGATCAGTCTGTCTGTTTACTACTGAACGTAAACGTTTAATAGGTGGTTTTTGCTAATAATACTTACCCTGGGCATGCAAGTTGGGGATCGCACAGCACAGCTTCTCGTACCGTCTACGCTGCTGCCAGTAGGCGGCCAGGGCATTTAGCTACGCCTTGCTGGGTTGCGCTGTAACGCGATCAGCCGGTCACCAGAGTCTCGTCAGTTGTATAGCAATGTGCACCAAGAGCCGGTTAGGTCGCCTTGGCTACCCAAGATGGTATTTGGATGGAGCTCCTTACAAGTAGGTATTATATTATTACGATATTATAAGTGTATTGTTTTTATTTTTAAAAAAAGCGTGGCATACGGGACATGTCCCACTTGATGGTGAATGGTCACCATTGTTTATAGATATCTGCGACATCACATGAGTTATCCATGTGCTGCCCGTTTTATTTTCTCATTAATAATTATTCGCACTATGAGGTCCTCTATCTAGCACATCATTAATCATCGACATTGTTGTCCCTGGAACACGCGGCGAGCATAATACAGTACAGGAAATATTACCGGACAAGAGATTGTGTCGTGCTCCAAATTTGATTTACGGATGTCCAATGAACATGAAAGGGATCCTTTCACGTGAAATTTAACACATTATCGAAGACAGGTTTTTTTATTTATTTTCAGTCTCTTGTGAATGCTTCTCGTTTTAATCGACTGGATATAACTGAGCGAAATACTTACAGGAAGTATATATTTACATGTACATTTCAAGGTATATTTGTCAAATTAAATAATCTTGGGTTTTGAAATATAAATTACAATTCCCTTGATGTTATAACATCGTCATGGTAAAAACTAAAAAGTTTCGTTAACTTTCCATTATATTTGCTATAGCAGGGGTGTGCTAACTTACTATTATTGCAACGAATGGTGCTATAAAACGAAAATAAACTTTGCCATCGGAAATCAGCGATACTGAAGTGTCAGTTTAGTTTACGACTATAACTAGTTAAGCAACTTGCGTTTATGACATCAAGTGCCCCTGTTATCAATAACAGTTTAGAACTAGTACGCTAACCTCTTGGTATATTTATACATTTCCTGCACACACATAGAACTATGTAGATTATATAGAAATGAATAATTCACTTGATTGTTATTAGAGTAAATATATTGCACCATGTGTGCATGTTGCGCAATATGCCTATCTATAAACATTTGTAACCGAGGTCAAACGTGTCTGTAGGGTGAGGGGTGTTAGTAACATTAGTCTTGCTATGAGTTAGTGTGTGCAATTATTATTACTTAATATCTCTCTTATTCAATTGAATTGTTTACTTATAGTAGTATATGCAGGTGAAAAAACGTAACATCACGCCTGTAATCCCCGAAGGGGTTGGCAGAGGAGCGCGGTACAA
>DWEE01001801.1:0-12563 GCA_018245755.1 Parelbella macleannani
GTTAAACTGCCTCAACAGGCTTAGCGACCAATCAGACGATTGGTTAACTCTATTTTGTGAATTGGTCATATTTGACTTATTAGATTCTTACAACATTTGTGTTGGAAACACCTGCTAAAGACGCTAATGCTGCTCCCTAGGGGAAAGTGCTGCGTACTTCGGGATATTTTTATTCCAAAGTACATAGAGGCCGTGTGAGGATAAATATCTGAGAGCCTTAATATTAAATATTACTTGCTGTAACGCTAAAGGAAAATATATTCAAAAACTTCTCTCATATTCAATGTTATACTTGGACGTTCTTCGGATAATCCTAATATGATTGATGTTTGTAAAGTTGGTACTGTGTTGCCAACATTCGAATTAGTTACGCAAATGTACTTTCTACGTACACTTCTTGCAATAATATTGCCAGAAACTCCTGAGCTAACTGGTGAAGATGCCATTAGTAATTAGTTACTATTATTTAATAATACATAAGAATATATATTATCATTGAATAAAACATTGTATATAATTAGTGGTGAGAGATGTTGTGCTCTGCGATACCTAACCTGCACGCTCAGCGTGGTGATTAAGGGCAAAAATGGCGGAAACAGTACAAAATTGGCGGAATAATACCAAACGGCGGAAACGATACAAATTGGCTGAAACAACACGGCGGGAATAATACAAAATGGCGGCTACGACACAACATGGCGGGGATGATACAAGGTTTAATCCAAAATAGATGAAATCGTTATACTACACGTTTCAATTCGATTCGCGTGGGTAGTTAACTGTCGTAACACGTCTCGTGCGTCAATAACCGAGCAATGTCGTTCGTCATTCTTAATAATTGCAGATTTCGACGGAGATCGATTCGCTCGTGATGAAATCCGTCATAACTCTATCGTCTAAAAACTCTTAATGTAACTTACATTTGACTATTATAGAAGAACATGTCGTAACGCCTAATGACGTGTGTTTGATGTAAATTTATGGCTTTAACCCTTTCTCATTCTTAGAAAAGACTCGAGTCTTTTAGCTGAATAATAAAATGACCCCGTTGTCCAAATATCAGATGACTTGCTTCATTAATTTCGATAATGCTATCAGTAATCCGACAATAATCCAAATATTTCATATTGAATAGAAAAAAACCCTTTTTACTCCATTAGTAAGTTAACATGACAATGTAAGCTTTCAACAATTATTCATTGATCTTCTTGTTGGTATAAGTTGTGTCGTCAAGCCGCATGCCCAATGCAAGGCAAAACTCTCTTCTAAAGAGGTACATATATGTCCAGCAGACATTGAAAGTGATTATTAAAACACAAAAATAAAAAGGACCAACTCAATATTATGATAAAAAGGCCGACATTCACCGTGTTACACATAATCATCATCACGTCAGCCTTTTCCGTTCCGTTGTATTATTTAATGTGCAGTCCTAAATAATATATGAAACAATAAACATTGATCGAGAACATAAAAACTAATTCTTTCATTCGCGTCCTACAAAAGCTACAATCAAAAACATAATAAAAAGAGACTCGGCCAACGATCGCTTGTAATTTACATTCAAACTGCGCGTTTCGTACACTGACCCGTCACATCGTCACATCGGCCTGGTTCTCAGCGCAAAATATATACGAGGAAGCAATACAATACAATGGCAAATCTTTACATCGTCACGGGGTGCGCAGAGAGCATCGAGCGCCAAATGTATGTATCTATTTTCACAGACAGAATCAGGTTTTCAGTACTTTGATAAACATTTTGTATATTGAAAGAAGCTGTGAGCATTCCACAACCCGTCAAAAGGGTCGAGATTAGAACATAAACATATTCAATGCTACTAAAACCGACTCTGTACAGCCTTCAAAGAAATCAGTCGTTCATTCATCGCTCTCATTCAACGCGCAATTCAAAGAGTTTCCATGTTGTATCATCATTCAAAATATCACTCATTTTGTATTACAATTGCAAATAAAAATATATATTTAAAATAATGCAGTAAATTACAGATTGTAAATTATAAAAATATTCCTAAAGTTACGGTATTTTAATTTTCTCATCTTTACTATACAGTCACGCCAGTTCCTTAACCGGGTATACAGAACGTCGCCAAACTAAATCTATAAAATCTTCAAATTATTACAAGAGGACTGATAATATGAAGATTTCTTGAATCAATCGTACAATTAAACTTTCTGTTATATGTATATAAGATAAGATATTATCATTTTTTCATCATCATAAACATCGACCCCAATCATTCCACTGTTAGACAACTGCAGATCTTTTCTCAACATAACGCTAACCAATATACATCTAGGCGAATTCACACGCCTTAAATATACTCCTTTCCCCTTATATCAAATCAAATTTAATCTAAAAGAAGGACAAATTTCTTCATAAGTGAAGTACATCGGATTCTAAGCGCTTACCCTAGTAGTAATATTTAACCATTGAACCATAAAAAGTTTTTTTCATTTCTCAACAAATAACATTTCAATATTATGTCTATAAAGAAATCTTAATTTCGTGAGGTATGCAGTTTTTAGATCAGGATACATAACGGTAACTTGAAGCAGGGATAAGAGAGAATACACACCAATCGATACACTCATTCAAATTTATTCACATTTATTAGCGTTATCGGCCTTAAGCATCTTATACACAGCGCGCATTTTAATTACCAAAGATATTTTAATTGGTTTACAAACAGAGAGTTAGAATAATTTATATTAGTATACAATATTTATATGTGAAGTGAATTTTATATGTAAAGAGCTGAACATCGAGCTCAGTGGCGTGTTATTGTAAAGGGATATGACCTAAAGTAGGCTGAGACAAGCCGATGATAGCTATAATGATAATCCGTTCCACGCTATTGACGCATGAAATTAGCACAGGTGTAATAGAAAAACGGAGATTAAAAATTACTGTTTAATACAGTTAATGGTTATCTAGAAACATAAATTGACGTGGGGTTTCAGAACACGGTTTAACTTTGAAGATGAAAATCTACATACAGTATTCTCAAATGAAGCTGAGAATCCCTTACAAGAAAAGGGATTTTGGTAAGGAAAGGGCCACTTCATTTTGACGACCATTACTTTAATCTATATATTAATAATTAATTTATTTTTTATTGGCAACACCGAAAACAACTCAGTACACGGTTAGTGAGCAGTCAGCCTAACGTAACGGTAGCTCTTCTTCGCGGTGGATCGACTTGTTCGCCCAGTCAGGTGACGTGTAGCGCCAGAATTAACGCCTCGGAGTTCCACCCTACACTAACTTCCTATCTAAACTTTGATGATACAAAACGAAAATAGTTCTTAAAACGTTACATAATTATACATATATCGATTATATGAGATTGAATAAAACACGTGAAAAATCTATACAAAATAATAGATTTACAAAACACAGTTTTATTATAAACAAAAATAATTTACGCAAAATCACGCATATAATCCCTTAAAGGATTGGCAGAGTAGTGTAGTGTAGATCCACGTTTCACACACGAAACGCCATCAATACTGTGCGACCACCGTACTCTAATTAGACCCTCTATTAATGCACACAGATGCACACACACACAACACCACACAACACCACACAATAGCACACACTCGACCATCCTACATGAATGTGGGTTATTGTCTGCAGGCTGTAGGTCGCCGGTTCAAATCTCGTTTGAATTAAACACAAAAAAATTTATACACACTCATATCAGTATACGTACGTGACCATAGAAATAACTATGTATTTATAGAGATGCTTTTTGATTTGGGCTAAGTTTTTCTAAAGCACAATCTAGAGTTCACAGATACATAGAGTTGGCATTTCAATAATATGAAAACTAGTATATATTGTCAGAGTGTAATAGGTACTCATATATTAGTACAAAAATGCATTTACTTATTATTATATCATCATGCCAGGTCCCTCAAAGCGTAGGCAGAGAGTACCTGGCGGCAAATATCCCCAGCCTTACAAATCTAAGTCACAGATTAATAAGTAATTGACAAACTTGCGATTAAATTAAAAAAACACTCAAATATTTTTACCTTTTATATCGGTAGCAAAGGAGCAGTCAACCGACCTGGCTAAAGGACAGTTAATGTCAGTAAGTCCAATTAGTATTAATTGGCCATAAGACTATCAGCTAGTATTAGTTATAATAGGATTAGATAAATGAGACTTCATATTCATTTACCAAATAATTACAACTAGTATTGAGGGGAAAAAAAATTTTCCAATACGAATGTAGATTTCGTTTTATTCTTGAGGACTGAGGTGGTTGCGCCTTGTATTCACGTGGACAGAACAACTCTCTTCATACCGAAACAAATTGTTTTAACGACAATAACTGATATGTGAAGACCTATGTAGCACAACGGTCACCGTGTCGGTCTACCGCAGAAGGCTCCAGATTCGATTACCGACCGAGTATATATCTGAATGTCATATTCATATAGTCTGAATGTTTGTGTACCTACATATGTACGAGTACCTACATGTGTTTGAGGTAGTTATGAAGTGAATAATTCTGTGTGATCGATTCCCTCAAGTATTGTTAAAAATTGTGTCACGAGTATTTGTTCTGTCTTAGTTTAAACTATAAATACATCTATGTACGAAAGTAACATCAGGAATTAATTGTAGTATATTATTTTAGTATAGTATTTTAAAATGTATATACATACGTACTTTATTAACTATCCGACTGTCAAATTATCATTGTTACAAGAACGTTAAAAACAACACTTGTCAAGTCTTGTCTATAGTATAATCGGCATTTAATATCGAACTGTTAACGTCGGAATGCGGAGTACTATCTATTTGAGGAGTTGTTGGCAACTGTGCAGTTTCGCAAAACGAAGCGAGCACTGAGAGAAGCACGTTTTACTTAAATTATCTAGGTTAGCAGAAATTCTACGTATTATTACCGAAATAGCGGTATATATAGCTTAAGTATTGGCAACATCGTGTCAAAGGCGATTGTAGTGCCATTTAGGGGACAGAGCTGCCCTCTAAGCGACAGTGCTGCCATCTGTTTACATTATGCCATCATGACAACATTATAAGGTATAAACATAAAAACAATTAAGAACACAGATATTTTACTATACTATTATAACTGTTTTTTCTTGTCAGGGTGCGATTTAATAGGTACAATTGTTATTTATATACTACCAGTAAGCCAAGAAAATAAAAGAAAATAATATTACGTATGTGTTAATTTCCTAATGTAGCCAGCCCTATCAGAATTTTTAATAATTCGGGGACCGTAGAATAAAATACATGATAATACCTGGTAATTGATACTATTTTAACCAAAATGTATACGTAGATATGTAAAGAACGTTTTGATGTATTTTCAGAGTTATCTGGCAACACTCACACAAACCGCGTTATTTATTTTGGAACTAGGTTAAACCGTATCTTTACATACAAATGAATTTGACGCACACGTGCTGTTTCGACCTTCGTGCTTTTGTCACTAATTTTTACGGTGATTATCATCACTAGATTTGTGTCACTGTTGTATCACTATTTTAGGTGCCTTACAGGGTAGGCAGAAAGCAGCGAGCGGTAAATAATTCTCTCCTTACAATGTTAACATGTTTCTACATTGATCACTCTATCAAATATGTGTAATCAGCTGCTGAATACGGCCAGATATTATGACAAAGATCAATCTCAGTAGATGTGTTAATTTCGCGGTTAGAACTGACTTTCACCCGAACCCATCAACATCGAACAATAACAATAAATAACTTGTTAACTTATTCCATTAACTGTCCCGCTGAACCAGCTTCTTGGTCCAGTGGTTAGAGAACATGGCTTATGATCCCGGGGTCATAGGTTCGATTTTTGCCCGGGACAAGAAAGCGTGTCAGAACCATAAGTAACTCATGTATCGGAGTGTAAAAATCCATGTAACTGTATCTATATAAGAATATGTATATATGCAATTTATCAGCGGTCTGATTATCACAATACAGGCTCTTTTCGAGTTTACTTCGGTATCAGACAGAGATGAGAAGAGATGTGTGTGGAGATGTCACGAAGTATTAAATTATCATTGTTATCGTAAGAGAGCCAGATCAACGCCCTACATGAGCTGGTTGAAGGGCAAACCACTTGTACACGAATGCTAATGATTTCCACAAACACGCAAACGAATGAGAGAATGAATGGACATAACATATTTTCGCCCAATTTGCGTAATAAAGCATGTTGTGAGTGTCATAACTCGGTAAGCATAACAATAATTTGCACTTAAATCGTACAAATAAAACATAGCACAGCATCACGCCTGTTTTTTTCTCGAAGGTGTAGGCAGAGGAATTTAGTACTCCCAACTTTCACCAGTCCTGTTATACGTTCTAAGAAATAGGGTGTGAGCCTATTGACATATACCGAGTCTAAATTGAAATTCCGTTCCACTAGTGGGAATTGCAAGTACTCTCCCATAATACTTTTTCCGATCCGGCGATCGAACCTAAGACGCCTTGTTCAACAGCTGCTACTGCATCCACTAAGCCAATAACTCAATAAACCATTAAGAATCATCATATCTCGTATGTTTTCTGTTACTTCAAATTAGGTCAATGCAAAATTTGAGAAGTGTTGTAACTACGTAGTGGATGGAAAGTTTTATCTCGTAAATAAAGAGTAATCTATCCATCAGCCTTTACAAGTACACTGCTAGACATAGACGTGGCGAGGTCCAGGACAAAACCCAGTGGAGTGACGACTTCACCCGGTCTTGGGCTGTTTGAGACCAACTATATATCCTCAGCTGATTTTTAACGTCGTCACAAAATAAAGCACCAAAACCACAAATATGATGGCATCGTATTATGATAATCGAAATGCAAACATCTGGCTGGAACGAATGGCAGTCGAAGCGTAATATCAAAAACCCGCGTACCTACATTTAAAATTGAAATTTGTCATGCATTATTAATGTCTTCCCGCCAAACTTTCAGAAGACGCTTCTGATAAGACTGCTTCACACGCAAACAATTATTACTAAATTGAATTACTTTGAGAATACAATCAACGTCATCATCAACATTTTTCTTGCTTCGCTGCTGGACCCAACTCCAGTCTGGCTCCATCCAGCAACCCAAGTTGGGGATTGTGGATACAATTGAATGTGCCCAACAGCATTCATTAGGGAAGGCCTACGTCCAGAAATGGACTCAGCCAGAGTGACCATGTAATGTAATGAATGCTGTTCAACCCGAACCACCAGTTACACTGGTCAGTTGTGCCGAACCGGTCAGATATCCAGAACAGTACGGTTTTGTCATATTATTTTCCTTCACCGTTATAAAAAGCAATCTTTTATTGTCAAGAGGGATATAACTAATTATTTAAAGCTTGAAGACTATGTCGGGATTTGAACTCTCTCGGATGTAGAGCCCGTTAGGCTATCACTGTTTACAATAAAAAATATACATTTTTACAGGAGACATTGTTCCACAAGGTTCCATAAGGTTTGAGATGTATGCCTACCCGAACTTGGTCTCCTTGGTAGACTTTCGCCTTAATAATTTTTATACTGGGAGGAGACTCGTGACCAATAGCGCAATAATATAACCCCCCTCCTTTTTCAACGGGAGCTAAACAATGATGATGATGATTGTGAAAGCGATACGTAATTACCGTCTTATTAGGACTAAGATCTTAAGTACAAAATGTCAAAACTCTTTTTATACATATACATAGAAAGCCACACAATTTTATTTCAGCTAACCGAATTCCAGCTCGTCAGAAAGTGACGAACTTTATTGGTAATTGCTACCAACATCGTTAGGGGCGCGCTCCGCCAATCTTGCATTCTCATAGCGCGTAAAATAGGGTTGTCACATTGAAGGAAATGAAAATATTAATAAATTGTTATTGCAGGTAAATTAATATGAATGTTGATACTATGAAAAATGATTCTATATATGAAGTATTAATAAATCATAAACGTAACATCACACCTATAATCCCTGAAGGGGTAAGCAGAGGAGTCTGTAACACTTCCACGTTTCACCAGTTACCTTTACGTCTACTGGAATAGGTGGTGAGCCTATTGCCATACACCGGGCACTGATTCAGACTCCGAGTCACTACTAGAAATTCTAAATTTGAAAAATCCAATAATACCTAACCCGGGAGTTAAACCTAGAACCTCCTGATCGGAGTCGCGCTTGCAACCACTCGACCAACGAGGCAGTCAATTAATAAATTAGAATTAAAATTACATCATCATTATAACATTATCCTGCTAAGTCAGTAAATAATACGCTGTTGCGTAATTTACAGATCAAGTGCAGTTTTGGATCATGCGTAAACTTATCCCGGTGCATACATAATCTGTCTACATGCGGCCGATCGAAATGTAAATCGACGTAATGTACGTGTTAAGTGATTTTCCATGTGTGAGTGCACACATGTAAAGATATTCATTTTAAAACATTTGTTTTTTTGCATACATACATATGTACATTTTATTATTCAACATTTAGTATTTTGATGGGGCAATTAGAAGTCCCGGAAACAGGCGTGCGTGTATGAAGAGAATAATGAATGTAGAAGAAGCGTGTCAGAAATTTCGCATTCGGTGCTGTGTGTCCTAGTAAAGATTCTGATATTGTCGGAATTGTAGATCAAAGATATAAGCGTCTGTAATCACAGATATTAGTGATCAATCATAATCAAGCAACTAGTCATGATTTAGTAAAACTAAAGAATGTTCTGTAACATTTTTCTAGAGAAAATAAGTACTCGATTTAATTCCAATCGTTTGAGTACCGGTAACCCTTAGCGGGCGTAGCTCGGGGGTGGCTGGGGTGGGGCGTGATGCTGCAGTGCGCTCAAGGCTATATAACGTGACCTTGACCTTTGCAGATCAGCGCCGTAACGTTGGACCTGAGAGCACTACGGATAGAGAAACAAATTGTTTTTCGCTGACTATTTTTGTAAACGACTATCACTTTGAATGGTTATATATTTTTTTTGTCTACTGTACTTTTGCGAGGTTTTCTTATGATTTATTTCTTTTGATACACTCATGTTTACAAGTGATTAAAATATGTTAAGTACATATCTTTATATGAATTATGTATGTGTACGGACATTTTTTTCTCCACCTTTCACTGTAATTAAATTTATTTACTTATTTTTATTCCTGACTATCTTTATATACATACTCATAATTTTAATACATTACACAGCTATCTTAAATACCATTAGACATTATGTAAGCCGAAACTAAATAAAAAAAAAACAAATATGTCATTTACATATGTCAATTGCATAGAAAAACGATGTAGTTCGAAATTCAAATTAATAATTTTAATTTAGAACAGTGTCGTTCGCTTTCGCGCTAATACAGCCTTGACCGAAGAAGTGGGTAGACTGTAGACAATTGCATTAACGATTAAGTCGAAAGAACAATGTTTATATAATTCTATAAGCCATTGTGGGTTGCATAACATACGGCTCGTTAGCACGACATCAGATGATCAATTCGAAGGAATCATCCAGTGATAAGTATACATTTCTTTTCATTCTACATTAACTTAATAAAAAATTATACTGTATAGTGGAAGAAACCTCACACGACAAAAAAATTCTCTGTTTTTTAAGGAGTATGTATGTATCTGCTAGCCGGCACTTGGCCGGTGAAGTGATGATATAATGAGCGCCTCTAAAACTCGAATGAAACAATGATGATGAAAAATATGTGAGACAATTTGGGCTCAAGATATACATCAAAAAATTGTTCTTTAACAATTGTTTTCTCTATCACACATAGAAGTATGAAGGAAAAAACTAATTTCATTCACACAAATAGAAACAATAGTCAATTTTTACCTGCGCAGAAAAGTAACTTGGTCTTGAAACATTTGGATGTAATATCACGGCTGAACAATATAATAATAAATACCTAACATACATAACATTACGCCTGTAATCCTCGAAGAGGTAGGCAGAGGATTGTATTACAATTCCAAGTTTTAACATTTAAATTACACACCCCACAATGGAATAGGGAGTGAGTCTATTACCACGCACCGGGCACAAATCTAGACTCCGAATAACTACTTAGAATTTCAAAATTATAAAAACTCAAGTATCCGAACCAATAATTAAATCCAAGACCTCTTTATCATCAATCGCGCTTGCAACCGCTCGACCAATCAGACAGTCAATAAACAATAATGAAAAAGGTCTAAAATATACGCATGTCATTTCCTGTTAATAAATAAATAAGTTCCGTCAATAAATGTACATACCTCCTTAGAACTAGTGACAATACAAACGAAGCTCAAATTACGCTTTGTTATAATACGTGATGACTAACAAACAAACTTACATACGTAATGGGTGGTATACACACAAAAGAATTAATTAAAATACAATATCAACTCAATACAAAGGTGTTGAGCCTTTACTTTAAAACCTAATTACTAACTATATTTTCTATTTATTTATTTATTACTAATTTATATTTTCGCCACTGGTAGTCCAATACTTTGATCACGAGTGTATATTATTTACACCGAAAACCGGCACCGAAACGGCAGACCGAAGAATATTCAAATCGGTCAAAGCAGAGACATCTTTAAAGAAGTCCAGGGAATAAGCGTATTAAAACTATGAGCACGTATGAAAATTTTCAAAGTAAACAATGCCAAGACGGTATCCGAATAAAACTCGAAATCTCTGCTAATTTTATAACAGACAGGCGTGATTTTATACGTATAACCATGTACATTCAAACGTAATTAGACAGCCATATTCAGAAAACAACTTTTATTAAAACCCTTGCACTAATCCCAGGTTATTGTACTACAACAATGGCACACGGCGAGCTGTAACAACTGCTTTTCACATATAAAAGTTGTTGTAACACAAGTTTTGTGTAACGTGAATAAAAATAAACACAATCGTCCACATAATATGTGGCAGCTGCCTCGTGGGTCGAGTTTCTTGAAAGTGTGACTACCGGCCAAGATATCTTGGGTTCGAACCCCGGATCGGGTACCTATAGGATTTTATTTTTCTACTACTATAGGATTAGGAATAGGATAGGTACTATAGGATTTTTCTGTCTTGTAATTTCTAGTAGTGCCTCGCAGTCTGCATCCGTACCCGGTGTATGGCAATAGCCTCACCACCTGTTCTATTGTGGAACGTAAACTAATTGTCGAAACGTGGAAGTGTATGGAGTTTCGAGTTACAGAGCAAACCTCCGTTTTTTTCTACCTAAAGATTCCTTGGTTGAGTCCCTTTCAGAGGAGTAAGGACAGTTTTTATACTTACGATGTACGTATGCATCTGGATCGCATCTTTGTGAGAATCCTTGGTACGATCCCGGAACCGCCGATAGTATTGAATCTTTTTAACTTGAAATGTTCTTTCGTAGTCTGGATTTGGCGCCGGTGGCAATAGGGGGTGCCCCATGCCATAACGGAATGTATGTCGTAAATTCACTCATCTGCCACCTCTTCGGGGAAATACAGACGTGATGTCATGTTATTTAGATTTAAATATAGAACTGCATACCTATTGTTTTTAAATAAACCACGAATAAGACCACAAAATAGAACTGAAAACGATTACTCCATCGTTAAATAAACTTAACCTACATCCAAAACGCACACAACAAAATGGCGGCTTTATTTAAAACCATAAAAAACCTTAATATAGTTCATACAAAATTTCTCAATAGATTTACAACAGTTGCATTAACTTTCGTATATAAGTACATGCGTTTTCGTAAGTACGGTTTTGATATTGTATTTATTTGAGTGTAATATTATACTAATTATCGCCTTTCCTAACATCGTTTGGCAATCTACGCAGAAACGGCCTACTTCCATGTATGATAATTTGCAATAACTTTGTCAATAGCACGCTAACTGCTCGTATATTACGACATATAACTATGCTGCAGATAGTTGCGCTTATCAGTAACTCACCATCATGCCTGTGTTCGCCCGAAAGGGTAGGCAGGAGAATATAGCAGTTACTCGTATGTTAAAAACGTTCAGTGGTACAGGTGTGTACACTATTCATATTAGGTCAGCAAAACAAATTATATCTAGATTACTAATAATAGATATGTATTGAAATTTAATTTTAACAAAACATTGCAAGTTGGATCGGTTAAGGAAAAACTGATTTTTGATTTTAATTATTTATTAGCGGGATTATAATTTGTTGACGGAAAAATCTCATAACAATGTTAAATAAAACGAAATCAAATAAACTGATATTTATGACACAATACTACAATGAGGTTACTAAACAATGCTATATTTTATACTGTTAACTTGCACGAACTTTAAATATTGGCGAACTATTTGCATATTATAACGTTGACGGTTTTAAGAGTTCACAACTTTTAAATCTCTTGAAATTCCCAGTAGTAGCACGGAGTTTCAACCTATACCCTGTATATGGCAATAGGCTCAGCACCTATTTCATGGGACTTAAACGTAACTGGTGAAACGTGGGAGTGTACTACACTCCTCTGCCTACCCCTTCGGGGA
>DWEE01001802.1:0-12563 GCA_018245755.1 Parelbella macleannani
AACACTGTGTTTCGGCTACATGTTCACAGCTTAAGATAAGCGCTTTAGCGATTTACGATATTTTTATATTTTTAGCGGTTTTTGCTATAAAAAAAAAGTTCTTAGAACACGATGTATTTAAATTAAAAAATGTTTTTCGTCCCTTTGAAAAATATAATACATGACGCTTTTCTACTAAGAAGTGGTAATTAGATGTAGTCTATGCTGCCTTTGTTTTAACAGCCGGTATGAATTTTGAGAGGCGACAGCATGCTTCCGAAAAACATCAAAATAATCTGTGACCGATGTCAAAAGCAGCAAGTCCGCGTTTGCTGCAAATCGCTTTGTGCAAATCGTAAAAATGTAAAAATATTATTTGTGATTACCAATATTCACTTAATTTCAACTATAAAACTTGTAATTGATTAACGTTCTATAAGTATTATAGGAAGTCAAATGTCTTCGTACATTTTTTTATTGATATGAAACATATTAACTATTCATTTACCCTTATTCTGTTGTCGTACCTGTATTCATAATGTTTATTATAATAAATATTAATGTGATAACATGAAGATATTATATTGTATAGAAATCTCAAAAAGAAAAAAGCTTTTATATTAAGGACGCTTATCCTATCACAGTTAAATTCGATAATCTAAATGAAATGTTATTACTACATTTAATTCAAACAACGTTTCAATTCATTTTTGCTGAGGACGAATTTCAAATCATTCCTCTAAAAAATAAAAGTATTTTGTATATCCAATAGCAATATAGCATTAATAAAATCCTCAAGTGAAATATGTGTTATATAGAAAAAAAATTTAAAATCGCCAATTTGTCCCCCACAATTATACCTACTTTTAAAAATAAAACACAAGCGTGCCGTGGAAATGAGCATATCTAATTCAAACACACGAATATGGAAGTCTGCATTGGAATCCCTTCTTTCGGCCAAATAATAATATCTATATTTAGAATGTAACCATACATCAGATTGGAGTCAATTGTTAAAAATAGATTGTTTAAACACAATTGCATATTATTTTAGGTATCTTTTAATGAAACTCCATATCGACTCTGTGGCAAAATGTAAAGTCATATGTTACAACACAGTTGCAATTTCCTATATAAATGGATATCGGGCGTATAACGAATAACGATTTATAGCAATTATATAACATTAATGAAAGGAACAAATATTTTTGAAATATAAACTAATTCACGCGAAGATGTCACATTTAAGTTTCCCTCCGAATGTCAAAAATTAGTTTAACATGAGCAATAGACAATTTGAGCAAGATTCAAATTTTCCCGGCCAGCTAGCACTTCCAAATGTAAAATATAATTTCATGGGAACGTTTTTGGCAAGGAGCATTATTATGTAGTCTTTTTTGAGATCTTGTGATGCCTCATTACATGACCAGTCAACATGTGATGTATTAACGAAACTCAGGCTAGAATATACACAATAAAACAATAAATATTTTATCATACAAATTAATTAAATCTAATAATTTCTTCCAACAATAAATACTAGCGTAACGGTTGCTAATTAGAATTGGCCAAATTAAATCAACACGAGTAAAACATTTTTAAATTTCCCTAACATAATAATTTCCGAACGAACGACATATTAAAAATATATAGAACAGATTATTTAAAATGATATCTTAAATCAATAACAGTTACTCCCGCTGATTGTATATCAATAATATGTTCAAACAGAACGTACCAGTATATTGGTAACATATAAACTTTTATAACATAAAATAGTGCCGTCAGAGTGAAATCTGAAAAACTAGTAGGAAATATTTTTCACTATTATCGGTCATTAATAACAATGTATCAATTGTTTAAAAAAATGTATATCGGAAGAACTATTAAAAATAGCGAGCTTTTTATTGTCGATGACAAGCCATGAACTTCTGCGGTTGTCGTTAAACCGCAGACGATTACGCAAACAACAGATTATTTTTGATAGTCTATATAAACAACAAAAATGAAAATGAAAACACTGATTTTTCGTCCGCTTCTCTTTATTAGGCCCGCATTAAACACGATTTACGTTTTACATGTGTCATTTTCTGCGATAGACTTTTCTATTTAACGATATCCTGGAAGAACACTTCTATGACACATCAAACTAATATTATTTAAAATGACCGCATAACGCTGTCATCAATATTGATCCACTATACTGCATGTCACAGATAATATTGAAGGATGTAACCGATTAGAGTACGTATTGTCTAATATTGAGTGACACGAGGAATGGCAAGCGAGCTATGTAAATTTTGAGTATTGACTGCGTTGTGTATAAATTAGGTAATACTAGAAAAGATTGCAAATTTTTTATGTTCTTTGTCATTTGCAATCTTATTTGTAAAAACCACGTAATATGAATCTTAAACCTGTAACTGTGATGTATGTACCGTAAAATTACCAGCACTAGCCTTCAATGTGACGACACTCTTAGCTACCTAACTCTTCTAGTATAGTATGAAATTCCTTATGATGTAAATGGTAAATAATCATAATTTTAATATACAATATAGACGAACACACATGCAACAATCGAGTTCTTACAAACGAACTCTGGCATCTTTCAAACAGGAACATGTACAAACAGAGAAAAAAAATAACAAACTGAAGAAAATTCCAACACGACACTTATTGAAATAAATCAAGCTGGAATTATCTTTTAATTAATAAAAATGTTAATCGTCGCATGCCGACAGTATCATGCCAGGGGTTAAATCTTTGAAAGCTCAACACGACACTTCCATGTCCATGGGGAGGTAGCTTTGGGTAATTGGAACACCAAGAGATTTTGATTAATATTTTTCAACACCAATTCACTCAAAAGCACTATATTGTACACTATTCAGACACATTATATATATATCATATAGGTTATGCACAATGCTGGATGGATAATGCAACACCGAGCACTCATCAATGGTCCAGTTACATAATGCAGAGAGAACTTTGTCAATCTCATCATCTATCTCTCTCTCTCTCTCTGAAATGTCTTTTCAACCCTGCAGAACCTAGACGTCCTTTCCAAGATTTAACACGATGTTTAGTGAGAAGCGAGTCTCGTTTTGAAACATTGTAAGAGTTAGACGTTCACAGCGCGGTAATCGCCCACCACATTGGGTACGCAGGGAGGGTCGCTCACATCGGTGGCATCACTCCTTATGCCACGCCTGTTCCTGTCCCTGAAAGAGCCGAAGCCCGAGTCGTGCGTGGTGGCCGGGGACGTACCTACGAATATCCTGGGCATGTCACACTCCTCGCACTTGTCCAGCAGCGGGTGGTTGCGGAAGGTGCACATGTGGCACTGCCAGGACGAGGGTGGGCGCTGGCCAGTATAGATGTTGCTGTAGAAGCTGTTTGACTCTTCCGTTTCTGAAATTTTATTTATTAACATATTAAGATAACGTTAATCTTAAATAATGACCAATATATAGTTTGTTTTATAAATAAAAATCTTCAGTATACTTCAGTATATTAATACGTGAAGCAAAAATTTGTACTCCTTTTTAAGAAAACTGCGCGAATGGACGAGTATGAAATTTGGCACACTTATATTTTATATAGAGAAAGAGTACAGAATGATTATATTTTTTTATAAATAATGCATAAAGAATAAATTAAATCAATAAAAACAACATTACACACACTACCATGTATTTGACACACATGCTTGTGACACACACACACTAGTTGAAACACATGTCTTTTATTTATGGGTAAAGTCTGTGGTCAAATTGAGAAAAGATTAATATTGTTTGTCTTTAATATTTAATGTATGTGTAATATGTATAGCAAATACCTTAAATTGAATTAAATAAACCGTTTATTATTTACTTCCTATTATCAATGTCAGACATGAGACTGATGTTATCAATAAGTAGCACATAGGAAAGATTAATACAAGCGTAGTCTTTGACATTATAGCCTAGACAACGCTCAAACTTTTTTTTTATAATCTACGGTCGAAATTAGATTGCTACTGTGCCACTAGTGTTATATCAATTATGTCATGATACTATGTGTCTCTTTACTAATCTCAAAGCATCAAGAGCGCTTATGTTGTGATAGTCAGATGGCTGATAAACTACAACACAGAAGAACGATATAAAGTATTCATGTTGATATTCCAACATAAAGTATTACAGTCCATTAATCTTGGAATGTTACTGCAATATATTAAACCACATATATCATTGTGAGATTCCAAGGTGAATCAGTATAAGATTTCCTTTTGTGGGTTAAATAACTTTAGCATATCAGTTTCATCTGCATACCTTACTCTAGTTACTATTAAATGTATCCCCACACAAGATAAGAATATTATGATAATATCATCATCATCGTCAGCCTACATCAGTATAGGCCTCTCCAATGGCATCCCACTGAGCTCGATCTTCAGCTCTTCACATCCAACCACTGCCAGCCACTTTATGTATAGTGTCACTCCACCTAGCTGGAGGGCATCCTATGCTACGTAATTATAACGAACTAGATATATAGCTAGTTAGTACTAATAATATTATAACTATAATATACATAGTTACTGGCAATTATGCAATGATCTGAAGGTAAATTACTATTTGATTATCTTGAATTTTTAAAATGCTATCATTTGTATGTTCCATAATAGGCATATGTTCAAAACATAGCAGAGGTGTCAATAAACAGCCATAATAATGTGTCCAATTAGTGATGAACTTAAGAAGGCTGTTTAAACAGTTGTGTGTTACAAATGGATGTCTTTTTGATAGAAATAAGAGTGATTTTTATATTGCTATAATTTTCCTTCTGCTTGCTGGTATATTAAATAATTGAAACAGTGCATATTAAGGTTAAATAGAGATTAAGTTTTTTGGACTTGGGTAATATAATAGCTTAGACTATTAGAAAGTACTGCTCTCTCATAAGCATATTTATTAAAACAATATTGTTAGTATGCAAAAAAAATTTACCATTCCCGGTCATCTCTAGTCTTTTCGCGAGTGTGTCGCACTCGTCTCTGAGTCGTTCCACATAGTCTTTCAGACGCTGGGCGGCGGTGGGTGTGGGAGGTGCAGCGGCCAGTATTTGGGTCTCCTTGGTCAACTGCGCTAGCCTGCCCTTCTCCTGTGCTAGCGCTGTCGCCAGTCGTGATAGCCGCTCCTTTTGACGCTCTATCAAAGAGCGATCTGAAAGATTATTAGCAGGATAATTTGAAAGAATTTTTAATTATTTTGAGTGCATCTTCACTATGATTAAGGAATTTTATACTACATGGTGTGTTATACTTATGTTAATTTGGAATTCATTAAAGTGTGCATGTATGAAGAGATTAATGAATGTGGATGAAGAATGGCAGGTCTGCATGAATAGGGATATTTATCACTTGTGCTATCTGTCTACCTCGTGAGGGACTTGGCATGAAGATATACATGTATGTATTTAGAATTCTTTATAAATAAATTATATAATGATCCAGATAGGTTTTCTTAACTTCCAGGTGTAGCAAAGAGTACACACAAACTAAATATGAGTTACATCAAAACTAAAAATGTTTCTTTCAAACACAATCATTAACAGTTTTGAGATATATTTATGGATGCGAGAGCAGTTTGAAAATTATTGTGCTAATGTTTAAAAGTGAAAATCTCTGCATATATATGTGTATATTAAAATAAAAAAACAATTACCCAGATACTAATACTATTACTGATATAAAACACGAAATAATTAAAATGTAGCGTTTTCTTCATGTGTAATTGTTTTTATCACTAAAGCTGTTTTTTATCCAAAAAGCAATGTATTACACACTATTGTTTAAGCTAGATATATTTTTATCTAAAAACAAATAAGATGAGATAAAATTAAATGTTTAAACACGGATTTGCATATAATACAAAGAGTCTCGTACATTTCGCGCGATTTTTATTAAACACAATACGGTATTCGCGTAATAGAATAACAATAGTGTTTGTGGAGAATTCTAATAGGGCTCTTCAACGTAGGTGGTTTTTCCGTGCATTTATTTGAAAGTCTTATTACATTTGCTTTATTTTATATTCAAAATGAAGTTCTGAATGATTCATATTACATAACAGTTTGTGTAATAAGTATTGCAAGTATTGTCAGAAGCATGAATATGGCCTATATGGTCTGACCTATAGGAACTGTTGAATACTATTGCCACAGTTGTTTTAATTAAATAGGTGGTGATGGTGAATGAATTTTGTAAGTACTTTGGTGTGTAATAAACCTAAGACTAATTAATGTGCACAGCATTATCAAGATCTTATTGTAACACACTTTCCAACTGATTTCAATGTCAACAAATTATTAAATCTCAGGTTGAATCTGAGTCTTATTTGTGATTATATACATGTATTTGTCTCTGCAGAGAATCAAATAATCCACACATTTTTATATAGCTGATTTTAAGTACATATAGTTTTTTCTATAATTTCCTAATGCTAATATTTTAAATTATGCTTATAATCTTGCCTCTCAATAATTATATTAATGTGATAAGTTATAGTTGTTTCTTGCTTTTCAATATGCTAATGTGATAGATACATTATGAATGTAATCTTTCACATTCTGAAATTAAACCCATTTATTATTATAATTTAAACTTAAACTACATACATCAATATAGGTACTCCAATACAATAGTGTAGTCAAAGTAATACATATATTCATTTAGTAAAATTAATTAAATAGTATCAAAAGTTAAAATAATAAAATGTTAAAATATTGAATGAAATGTTTCACAGTACAATGATCAATAGGTACACAATAATATTGATGCAAAACCCATATGGCATTATGTCACTTGGTTTTCATTGATTAATAATAATAAGAATCTGTAAAAGTTCATTAAAAATTGAATATTTTGTTTTTACTGTATGTGTGAACTCTCTTTGTGTCAGTGTGGTATCTCACATGCTACATATTTACATCATTCACATATTTATATTTGTATGAAAATTCAAAGTAAGTTTTGTGTATGTATAAAGAGAGGAAAGATAGGAAATATATTTGACACTTGCTGTTGTCTGCCTACCACATAACGGACCTAGCATGACAATATTACAATAATTTGTTGACATAGTAGTTCAGATTGTGATTGCAAAGCCCTTAGGATTAGTGTGTCTATTGTGAAGTAAATCTAGTGCATTTGTCCACTATAGTTTCTAGATGTGCTTCTATTTGATAAATATCAAGATCAAATTCATCGTTGTCTTGTATTTTAAAATATACACTTTAAAAATGTTTTAAGAAATTTCTTCCTATGGCATATCATATTACTGTTGTTTGTGAAAAAACTAACAGTTATAATTCATGTAGTGGACTTTGAGAAATTTGAATATGTTATTTTATTCAATAATTTTACACTTGCAACTATTCCTGAAATATTATACTCTCATACACACAGATTTTGAACTCATAAAGGTTACTTAAAAACCAATTTTTTTAAACTGTAAATAGTCCAAAGTTGTGTTTCTTAACATTTTTCAGTCTGCTGTCCCCTAGAAAATCAAGCACAATTTCAAGGACGCCCCCGGGTGGTTTTACTCACTTCACTCAGTCTGTCCCGGTCGGATTGCTGGCATTTGTAAATTAATTCAAATGTCCATAGATAAGACAGCCGACCCCCATACACACACTCGCCGACCCCCAGAGGTCCATGGACCACAGGGATCCGGTTTAGAAACATTACTCTAAAGAATCGAAAATTACAAAGGGAAATTTTAATGATAAAATGTTATACTGACCATATCCTGGTGGCTCTGGTGCTATCCTTGTTGGCCTCGGAGACTCTATGCGAGATGGTGGCTGCTGTTGGGGTGGGGGCGGAGCCCGTCGCCGCGTTGGTCTGGTTGGACTGACCGTTACAGTTACGTGACCCTCAAACCCTGCATCATCATCCCTAGTTTCTCTGACAGGACTAGCCATGTTTGAAGTTGGTGTGCAAACTGTCAAATTTACCGAAGTTATTGTCCTGGGACTGTCATAGTCTTCCAACCAAGGATCACCATAATTGCGGCTGACATCCATATGACAATTAACATTAACAGACAAATTTAACGGGTAGCCTCGTTCTGGTCTATACACACCTGACTTTGTTCCTGGCTCCTTCGATTGAGGCTCAGGTTTGTGTGCAGACAAGGCTGGAGAGACAGTTCTGTTATCGTCTCCAGCAGGCTCCTTTAACGTCTCTTTAAATGCAATATCTGGATTTGGCTTTATGAAGTTTAGGGTTTTGGGCCTCTCTGGCTTTTCCACGGGCGATGGCTTCAGCTGTGGTGTTTCCTTCTTTATGGTCTTCTTTTCTTTAACAGCCTCTAACTTTTCATTCAGGTTACTTTTGACTTTGTTGCTCTTTATTATTTTGTAATTTGTGCTCTCTAATTTTGTGTCTATGTTTACTGGTTGTCCAGGTTCCTCTGATATGCTCTCTTTTGCTGTACTTTCCTCTTCGTTTTTGTTCTCGTTGGTTAACTCCAAATCACTTGGTGACTCTGCATTATACTTGGCAAAGCAATTATCAATATTTATAACAGCAACTGGTGAGGACACCTTAGATGAATCCTTATCATTTTTTGAGTCTACAACATTTTGATTTGCATCGGTGTTCACTTTAGGCTTCTCAATGTCATTTATAAGAGCATTAGAGCTTACTACAGCTGTCTGTGGGCCTTGACATGTGACAGCCTTTACAGCAGATGACTTAACAACCTCATGCTTGACTATGGGCTGGTTACGGCACTTGACTGGTGGGTTGAGCTTGAGCTCGTGCAACTGGCGGGCTGCAGCCGAGGAAGATGCATGGTAAGCGTGCGTTAGGGAGGCCTTGACTTCGCTGTGCAAATGTTTCTCGCAGGCTTGCTTATCGTGACAGTATAACTCGATCGTGTTGGATACAACATGATCGGGAACTCCGGGAAACTTCTGTTTGAGCTCATGAAATAATTGCATAAGAGATATGTTAGTGCATGCACACGGGGAAGGGTTCGCGGTGCTTTCGGAGGGGGCAGACATCGCCGCCCATCCTCGCGGAGGAGCACCCTGCGCCGCGAACTGTGCCCCTCGCCTCGCCGCTCGGTCCACACTCCCACTCACCGACAACTATTACAAAACATCTTCTATTCACGCCACAATTTTATTGTCTTTTCTCTGTAATGACGTCACAATCCTTAAAATCACTTTCTCACACAGTTACGTATACATCCCCCGACTCTCGCGCTCGCGAACGTTCATGACTTGTTAATCCCGACTGTACACATGTGACGAAAAAGAGCATATAACGAGACAAGGCTGAATTTTTATATCTTTTGTTATCATCGTACCAAAGCTATTTTTCGAACTGTTGCAACATACTGTAGAGATAATTTAAACTAATTTAATTGGGCACCGTACTTGTTGTGTTATTGATCTTAAAATAACACACTCGAAACACACAAAGACACTAAACATTTACGAACCCAAAAATAAAATTATGAAAATCGCGAACTTGTCAATCCGATTCTTCCATTTTGCCTGTCTGTCTGTAGATAATTTTTGTTTTTCTTTTTTCGAGAATGTTGCTATTCTGATTTCAGATTCAACTACTTAATTTTTAGATTCAAAAGACGATCAAAGAGCTTAATGGAATAAGTGTACTGAATTAAAATATTTAAATAAATAACTGTTAGTTAATACTGTAATCCAAAGGAAATATAAATACTGGGTTTTATTATTTTTGCAATTGATCATGTTTTTCTTGAACTGTCATGTGCATGTAAGCTGTCAACCTGACGTGAAATGGTCCCATGGTGGATGACATTTTCCTGCATATCCCTTTTGCTTATTGTTTTTATTTAGTTTACGTGGGAGAAAAATAGGAAATACTAAAAAATGGTTGATGATTTGCGAAAATATTTGAACCATCTTCTTGAAAAGTAATAGTAATTGTTTTGTATCACTGTTAGATACTTTTGTGAATTTATAATATAAGGTTTGTTGCAATTGGTTTTTAGAGTAAATGGATTGCACTGTATATTAATTACGGATCGTGATGGAGTTCCAGTAGTGAGGTCTGTGACTGAGAGGGCGCCCCAACTAGCACTCCGCCCGAATTTTATATCAACTTTTGGTATGGCGACAGATCAAGCAAGCAAACTCGGACTTGGGAGAAACAAGACAATTATATCAATGTATTCCAGTTATCAGGTAAGCAAGGGAACATATATATATATTTTATACATCTAGGTATCAGGTTTCATAATAATAGTGTATGACAGAGGATTTGTCAAGTTAACCAACACAGTTAAGGGTATTTTAGGAATATTGAAAGGAAAAAGAAAGTAGTAGATAATCTAAAAGCAATTGATTTGTGTTGAAGTAAAAATGGTGGATTTTTGTTATAAAAAGATTTTTGTGACAATCAGAAGTATAAAAGCTTATATTAATAATTACAATAAAAATAATTTTAAGGGGCCCATAACCCCTTACTGGGATTTTATAACTTATGGCTATTATATAAACATAAATAAAAATATATCATTGTCATGTATTAGTTAAATGTTTATGGTATATTGCTGGATTTTCGGTCAGACTAATGCACCAAATGTAAATATAAAAAACTAATATTCTTTTGTTTTTAATTCCAGGTTATACAGATGAACAAGCTGCCTCTGGTGATCACATTCATTGGCAGTGACAACTGCAACACTGGCCACATATTGTCTTTGGAGAGCCAAATAGAGCCATTCTTAAAGGATTTAGCTGCAATTGTGGCGGATGCCCCATGAGCTTGGAAGATCATGTGCCGGATGTAGGAGTACATAAAGAAGTGTAATATAAAACAAGAGTATAGTAAATATTTAAGGTCTGATAATAAAAATATCATAAAGAAAATAATTAAACCATTGGTTTTGTTAGTATGGTTGTTCTGGAAACTATTGTAAAGTATTTATATGGACTAAATACTTTATGGGGGAGCCATGGTGAACAAAGTATTCTCCATCTTTTGTTTAAAATGTTAATAGGAAATAATAGGACAATTTCATGAAAAGTTTTAAATATTAATTAGTTTAAATTCCAGAAGGACGATTAAGTCAAAGTTTCCAAAATGATTAATATTGAGCAAGATTAATGGTTCTGAAAGTTGTAAGGGATGGCAGTCCAAACTATTATATATACCTGTATACTATTGGATATCATTTTAAAATAGGTGATTAATGTAAACACAGCCAGTCATAGCTGATTATAATTGTGTATGTATATCAAAATGTATTGTTATTATTACTGTATAATAATAATAAGGCTTTCATGTATAATAATTAAATAAATATTTTAATTATGAACCCATATAGTTCTAAAATAGAAAATACTAGTGTCCGACTGAAACAGGTTTTTCAGCTGAAACAGAAAACCCAACCTTCAGTCAGTCACTAGAAAATACGTACATATGTATGTGATCAAATACACTATGGTGTTTAGGCGCCGATTTTTTTGGCAAAATTTAAAATACGCTGGTGAGGACTCCAAGTAGGCTGATCACACCTACATAATGTCTGTTGTTGTACTCCTAATACTTATTAGTTTTATATGTTTGGGAATAGGAACAAAACTCAACAGTCAAATGAACATTTAAGACATGTTGTTTAACAACTTCATTTATTTTAGTTAATTACAACAATAATTAGATTTAAACCCTGTGCGTTCATTTTAGGTACATATTAAATATTGTCGTTAGCGCATATCAAGAATTCCGTAAAATTGTAGGAACTGTGATGGTAAGTTATGGCAACACTGGTGTGATAAGGGGCTTCCCGTTGAGCGCATTGACTACGTTGTTTGCTGTGAGTACTGCCATGTCGCTGCGCGTGCGCACAGTTGCGCTACCAATGTGTGGGAGTATGACTGCAAATAAGAAATTATAAAACAATCATAAAAATGTAATGTTGTTTCTGGCTGTAAAAAAAGTACGTAAGTGTTCATTTTTATTCCTGTATGTAGTCACAGCCATAGTTGAAGTTTAGCTGCAATCTGATAACCATAACACTAGCTTTCTTGAGGTCAAATGGCAGTGGGATGTTCGAAGACATTATTATTATAACATAAGTAAATATACAGGAAGATGTACATCAACACAGATGTTTTTATTGGCTACAGGGTACAGGGTACAGAGTGTCAAAAATATGACCAAAACAAGTATAGTATTCATAGATAATAGAATAACAGTGTGCTAAATCTACTCTTCGTGATTAATAAGTGATATGAGGGTTGCTCTTCAAACATTAATGTGCGTATATAGCAGATACATACAGATATTTGGTAAAGTGAGAAGCTTGTGGTCCTTGGGCAACGGTTCCGGAGTGGTCACATCGAGACCTGCCGCGTAAATTGTTCCGTTCTTCAGAGCGTCGTAGAGCGCATCTTGGTCTACGAGATCTGAAATTAAATGTGATGTTTGCATAACACACATCTATGTAATCATTTGCGTGGCAGACTATGGCCTTGACCCTCTCAATATGAGAGGAGACCCATATTCCAACAGTGGAATGACAAATGGGTCG
>DWEE01001803.1:0-12562 GCA_018245755.1 Parelbella macleannani
CACCGTTAGCAAGTGATATTTAAACTTAAAACGCACTTTTATAAAGAGGTGCGCGCCATGGATTTGAACCCAGGACCTCCGGAATGAGAGGCTGAATTCTTAACCACTAGGCTACCACTGCTATATATGCTTATTAATGTTACATTATATTTATAATATCAGAAATAGGTTTACTAAAATCGTGCTAAATTTAAATATTATATCCCTGAGCCTAACACTACACATTAATTAACCTTTGTGCTGCCAATGGGTTCCATTCGAACTACCACGCGTTTCGCGGCAGAATCTCTAAGTTGCATCTCAAGAACGCAACTTTACTGGATCATTAAAAACACGACTGGATCGTGCTAACCTTTTATTACTAGGAAGCCTATGTGTTGCATAGTATATTTCCAGATAATTACATACATTTATTGGCATTACGAACAAAGAAACAGCTCATGTTATTTTTATCTGCACATATCATGTACATATTTATTAATACACGCTTGGACGCTATACTGTACTTAGTGTGACTGGACACCGTAGTGTTTCTGACATATCCAGCAAACTGAAACAAAGAATGCTTTGATAACAAAAAAGTAAGATCACGCCTGTAAGCCTGTTTGCATGATGTAAATTCGTGACGACTGGAGTAATAAACTTCATCTCTACGAACTCATATTAGTAACATGAAATTCGTAACTAAACGTAATATCACGCATGTAATCCCCAAGTGGGTTGGCTTAAGAGTGTAGTACACTCCCACGTTTCTATTACGTCCCACCATGGAATAAATGGTGACCCTATTGCCATACACCGGGCACATATCCAGACTCGAATCAGAAAAATAATTCGGGAGTAGATCGGTATATGTAGAGTGCGCTTAGCAATGAAATGTCTCAAGTTGTATCCATAGTACTTCGATCCGATAATAAAATACGAATCAACTAGAGACAATAAATTGTTCTCTTTTAGTGTGTACAAAATGAAAGAGACGGGAAATTCTTTCTTGTTTCGGCCGAGACGTTTTATTTAGCTCTTCGCCCTAGTTAGAGGGCATAGATAACAATTAAAATAAAATAAGACCTTAATGGTCTTTCTACAATAAATCAGTAGCGTTCCGGACTAGCGCGCGATTTCAGCGTGGATTGCAAAGATTAATCTCAACAGTGGTTTGATTCGAACCCAATTCAGGAATTTGGATTGACTGTCTTCTTTGTATTCAATTGCGCCAGCTCAAGCATGGGTTTATTTTAAACCATCAAGCAAGCTTCGTACCTCAATTGATTAGCAATCGATGTCCTAAAAGATCAATGAAACGGAATAACACAACTGAGAGCAAATTATAAGTAATTTAATTTAGTACATGAAACAAAAAACTATTGTGAAAATTTTTATTGTGCTGTCTCATTTTGCTCTGATTACGGTGACTAGACAGACATACTATATCTACATATCATTTGTTTTTCATATACTTCTATACTTATGTAGATATATTTACTTCTAAACTCAGAGTATACTCGTATTTCCGTGCTCTTACAATTACATACATAGCTGCAAATTGAACCCGAATATACAGACTTAGCAGACTAACCACGTGATCAACGGGTCCATAGGTATTAAGTAGGTATACCTACAACGTTGACTATAAAAATTCGGTTTTGAAAAACGTGATTCACAAATATCCATATTTTTCCTAACTGTTTCTACATCTACAATCACACTCACACGACTATACAAGCGCGTGAGACTGTATTTGTCTTTCAACCTACGATGCTCCATATCCTCCGATTTCTGTTGAGGATGATGAATCTAATGTACAAATAGGTACGTTCATTGAGTGCACACGCGACTACCTCCGAGCATTCAATATTAATTACCCTCACGCAACGATCTAAGTGAAAATTCAAATTATCTTAAATTGGAAACATTTGCCATTATTCGAAAGTTTTGCTTCGATTTTCAGCTAATTCGCATTCAGGGAGCGCTTGTCAACGCGCAAATTGGTAAGAGTGACAGTAATTAGAACAGTTAATGTGATTACTAGCAACAGATAGTAATTACAAGTGTCAAGCGACACACTCACTAGAATAAGATTGAGAAAATTTATAGTCCTATAAATGGGCGCAATATTGAAGCTAAATATGTAATTACACAATTTAGTTCGGTAGGGTAATTAATAATGGAAGTTATTTAAAATTAAATTACATAAAACCTAAAGTAAAGAATTACAGTCAAAAGATAAACATCATGCTACATTCAATGACTATAGCTAAAAAAATATTATTATTAAATTTTCCAATAGATTTTGTGTGTTAAAAGACTCTTTTGTTTTGTGCGCATATAAATTAATTGTTATTATATATCGGTATCTGCGTCATGTGTATTAATTCAATTAACGTTTATTAATATCGGGAATTCTTTTCATACTCATGGCTATATCTAGGAAAGAATTTTCATTAAAGTCCACCAATTGAAAATGCCTATCAAATCATGTAAGGACATATTTCCCATATTTTTATAATGGAATTCTGACATTTTTATGTTTTCGTACTAACAGGCCATTATTTATTATATTTTCGGCTGGGTATTTACGGAAGTGCTTAATAACATCAGAGTTGTTTTCGTTTTTAACTTTCTGTTAATGAGATAGAAAGGCGTACCGATAAAAAATATTCTGTTGTATCGGTTTTAGTAAACTTTTACAAGCAGTGACTCGTAAATCGTACTATAGATTAAAAAACACGTAACATTACGCCTATAAGCACTGAAGGGGTAGGCAGAGGAGTGTAGTACACCCCCACGTTACCCGAGTTACGTTTAAGTTCCATGTAATAGTTGGCGAGCTTATTGCCATATACGGGCACAAATCAAGACTTCGAGCCACTACTAGAAATCCTATATTAGAAAAACCCAATAATACCCGACTCGGGATTTAAACCCAGGACCTCTCGATCAACAGTCGCGCTTGCAACCACTCGACCAACGAGGCAGTCAAAAAGTATTATAGATATTCAAAAATAATTTATAATAGCACTATTTAACATACCTACATTGGAATGTCAATCTGTAAACAAGACAAAAACAGACAGACAAGTATAAGACGCGACAACAGCTAAAACGTAAATCAATAGACGCAGTGTACTGAACAAAATAAGTTTCGTGAAAGACGAGAAACAGCAAACTTTGTAATTCGAAGTGAAATCAATTAAGCACCTCAAAAGGATTTGATGGACCAATTAATAAATAACAAAATCAAAATGAACTTGATTTGAGTAATTATTGTTTTGTGTAACAACGCTGCTTCAATTACAGGATAAATAACAAATTAGCAACGATTGCTGATAACATTACATTAAATTACAATTGTTTTTGAAGTTACAGAATACTGATGAGTAACGATACGAAAGATATAAATTTACATTTCCATAATTTCTAAATTAATTTGTTATATTTCTTGAACGGTTTTCGATTTATGTGGTGAATTAGTTTGGCACTATTATAAGACTAATCTATACATATATAAATAAAAATGGTACCTTAATAATAATTGTAGTGACCAACTAACAAAAATTTGACTAGCCTATATTATCCATTTACGCCCATTGCATTGACATGAACATTTTAACTTACTCATCGGAAGGATCGCACAACATACACTCACACTCTAATTGGTCCCATTTCCTTTGGACCCCAGTTTTTTAAATTGGTTATAGGATTTTATCAAACCTTGGAACAAGGACAGGTACAGCAAGTCGGATCTCCATTTTGTTTAAGGACTCGTATAAGTGAGATTTATATTATCTTATGGCGGCTTTTTTATTGTTGTTATAAATGTGTGTATGGAGCAAATTGTTCATATCCTCAATCATATTCCTATATTTTCGTTGTGTTTCTTATATTTGGTCAACTGATCAAATGGTCTTATGCAACGGAGCGATAGTATCAATAACAATAGGTGGACTGCTAGTTCACTGAATGATCCTTTCCAAGGGCCAAAAAGTATACGGGCATACGTTCACCCGAAGACCCATTCCCTGATACCCGTGACCCGATTGCCTCTGTTTACACAAAACACAAAGGCAATGTCCTACTTTACAATAGTGTATTTACCGCGCCTTCACACTTCGAATTTGTTCATTAGTATGTTTGTTTACATATTCAAACGGGCTTATAAAAGGTCGGGTTGGGAACAGAAGTTTTAAGGTATGTTTGAGTAACGGTTGGGGATAATTTCCATAACTTGTGTTTTTCTCCACAGTTATTAATATCGCATGTTTTATATTGGGAAAGTTTTCTTGTTTGCTAGCGGTAAGAATATTTTTACTCCTAAGCAGTGATTCTTACTGTATGCATGGTGATAACTCATTTTCAAAAGTGTTGCAAGTGTTTTTAGGTTATTCAACATTTCAGACAATTATATTAAATTATGTAGATAAAAGACAAATCTGCAACAGGGGCTCACTAAAACCACACAATATGCATATATTATGTCTAGTCACATTGCGACTAATTATTGAATTAAGTATTGTACATTGTCATTAGTATACGTTAATCTCTCATCATTGTACAATTGTTTCCCACCGATAATATAATTGTAAGCGGTAAAGAGGACAATTTGTATAATTCAATTAATTATTACTTTTATAAGCCTTTCAAATGTGTCTTACGCTTCACGCACGTGTAATTTCACGTCACGTAACAGTGTAGTTAACGCACGACGCCATTCACGTGACATCTGTCGCGGAGCTTATTAATTACGCTCTTATTACGTGTCGCCTTATTCCTTCATTCCCTTTATTAGCTCAGTAGATTCGGAACGTGATAAACTAGGTAAAGGGACGTTATAGGGGCTTTTTTATGGGTATGAGAATATAACACATACATATGTATGTATCTGTAAAAGAAATTAAATAATTGTATATTTCAAATCATAATAATACGTTTAAAGATAATTATTTCTAGATGTACGATTACTTTAGAAAATACTTATTCCATATGTAGGTAGTCTGTAAATTTTTTTTTTAAATATCTTTTTTTCAAATCAGCTTAAAATTCTTAGTGCGCAGAGCTCGATCACATCACTGGCATCTGCCGCGACCTTCATTAATTACGCTCAAATTACGCGATGCTCTGTGAAGCACGTTCATACATATAATTATAATCACACGTGACGTTTCTTGATTGACTGATCGAGTTATGTGTAAATTAATCGTGAACTTACAACACTGTGAAGGCGTAGCATGTCAACTATCTGAAACGTGAAAAGGAAATGCTGAAATTAGAAATATTTGTTAAAATTTGCTAAAACAATAGTAATGTTTCTTTTTTACCTTAACATAGTCTCTCTCTCAAGTCGGTCCCTCATTACTGAGGATCGTGATCACGCTTAAAAACAGCCAGTAACATTCTCCAGGAGAAGCGATCCACTGACACACCGTCATGCTCCACGGCATATTCAACTTATGCGTGAACTGATCCGACCACCGGTTAGGGCACGCCCTCTTGGTTGCTTACCTTCAGGCCTGCCAGTGAGCACCTGCCTCTTCAAACTGTCTGGTTTCCTCCGCACGATATGTCCAAAATATTTGAGAACGCGACTCAGAAGCTTAACATACAGAAAACACTAAAATGATCAATCCTTAGGGACATTTAGACAATTATTAGGTTTCCCACGTGGATAGAAAATTTAAGTTAAATATATTAAAATGAAAAGGATTAAATTCTACTTTCTCGTCGACGATTTAATACCTCAGATAGAATTGTGTGGATAAGTGATGAAACTCATTGAACTGTGATAGATCTTAATGAAGCATTGTTGAATTTTTAGAGAGCATATTCCTACTGATCCCCCATCACTATGCTTCGATGATCAGATTTTGCACGAGTAGATTTATATCCGTCGCAGCCTAGGATTACCTAATTACCGTTCATATGTAACACTGATAATATAGATACATGTATGTTGATGATGATGTTACAGCCTTTATTTTTCCTAAGCGAGCCCGAATCCTATGTAGTAGATAGTATTTCATCGTTGTAACCATAGTATTATTAGTGGTGCATGGACCCCAACTTGCTCGTATTAGACGAAAAAACATTTATGCGGAAATTTCGAAGGCTTTTAGCTAATATAAATTTTTCACATGTTTCTTGGAGTACTTTCCTCCAGCTGTACAATTTTAGGAAACGGTTTTTAAAACTGCGGCAATTTATTAACTTATTCACTATTCTTTACCGTGTTGGAAGATTGGTAATGGTTCACTTTGCTCTGATTGATTCTTGGATGACAGACCAGTAGTAACAAAATTCATTTAAATTTTGGAGGCTAAATAATACACATCTCCCTAAATATATGTAGTTCTAAAACAACAGAAGGAATGTAAATTATAGATTCAGCAATATTATACAAATACAGCACGTCAAAGAGGGATTCAGAGTCTCTATAGATGTGAAAAATGCACATGCCTACAAAATAAATAACTAAAACTGTGTCCATGGAACTTAATAAATAAAAAGTTATTTTATAACAATGCAGTAGAGAAGAAAAACAATGGAATTCAGCTAAGGGTTGAAGGGCTGTTTCATTTACATTCACGCTTCTCAAATGTTATCCTTTTGCACAGCATTATTTTATCTTTAGAACCGAGAATTTTTATCCGGTCAAAAGCGATAGACTTTTATGTCAAGAACTCTCGGCGCTCGGAGAGAAACAGCTCGAGTGTTTGAATCAACATTTGTTTCTTTTGCGTAAACACAATATTCTAACACACACAAATACACACAAAAGCAAACAGAATATTCTTCATACTAAATTGAATTTATGCGAAGTTTTTATTCTTTTTCTCTACACATAATTTATTTAAAATCTACATGTGTGAAAACAATATGTTAAATAACGAAATTTTCAAGAGACAAATGCTCAAATTTAGAATGTTTTTCAAGTTTAAATCTAGCACTATTTTCAACGGCACAGGGTACGCCGATAAATCTCATATGTATATCGCAGTTTGTCAGAATGAATAAAAATAGTTATGTACTTATTCGATGTAAGTAAAAAAAATATGTTACAGTTTAGTCCACCTCCGTAGTTGCATTCTAAATAGAATTCAAGAATGGCGTTAACATAAATTGAGTTGGCCAGTTCTCTTCGTTGCCCACTTTAGTAACGCATTCTTCTCAGTCTATTTTAATAACTAGTGAGGAACCTAAACTTGAACCCGCTCAAAACTTCTTTTTTTTCGAATTAGATATATAGGCAGTGGCAGTTTACATCAGCTAACCATAGCTTTTCTCGTTTATTACTTATTTAAAATAAAATAAAAATCTGTTATTCCAACGCATTTGATAGTAATTATCATTATTTTCGCACAAATTTATAAAACAAGACCGAGAAACTCCACTCGTCGCTGTGAAAGCTAGACTTTTACGTTGAGCACTCTTGACGCCTGGAAAAGAAACAGACCAACTGCTTAAATCAACATTTTCTGTTCTATAAATGACCATAATTACATGTATACTGAAAGCAGTAAGAATTTACGATTACGTCAGGTTTGAACATTGTCTTAATACTGAGTAACGTCCTTTTATTCTCATTATTTTAATAATAAAAAGATTCAAGACAGGTATACTCGTATAACAGAAAGTATTGGACGAATTTTAAGAAATTGAACATTACACTTGGCTCTAGTTTCGCCTATTATAATTTAAATATAAAATATAATATTTCGTTTACTGTTAACGTTATTATTCTGTTACTTCCTGTATGAAGCATTGATAACAGAAATATACGATGCAATATTTTCACGATCATAATAAATCAACGGAAATACACACGTAACAGGCTGACGACAGTAAAATGTTGGATTTCATAAAACCAGATACGGAAATAGCTTCCGATATCAACAATATTTCTTTGGTTTTTTTTCCTGCACAGCCACCAAAGTTACGACCGAAGCTAGTACATTGTTTAGTTATCCTGCGTTTCCTGTCTTACAATCTATACCTATAGATTTAGGTTTGATTCTGGGTTTATGTAAAAAACAACAGGTACGTCACATCGTTCGATCGAAATTCATTGAACGCCAGTGAGCTCCATTCTGTTCTGCGGAACGGAGTACTGTCTAGCGTGTGAAATTTTAACATGGCGGATTCTGTGGGTACGATTCCGTGACCTTTACCGATTACCGTAATATACCGAAAACGCGTAGTACCACTTTCAACCTTAACAATATTCAAATTCAATATGTATTACTTGTGAAAGAAATAAGTATAGTGAACTTCTTCTTTTGCGTTACACTCTTGGAAGAGAGGTTGTGGTCGTATTTCCAGGGCCATTGGCTTGCTTTACAATTCTCCGCCATTCGTCGCGTATTATTGTCTTTCTTGAGCAATCGTGGAGGGGTCCGCCCAGGTACGATTCTACCTAGACCGTCCACCTCATGGGCGCCCTGCCTCTGGTACGCGTGATGAGTACGCGTGATAGTCACCGGCATTTCGTAAGTTTAGGTCGAATTTGACTATTTTTATGTTATAGAACTGGTCGATTGTTTCATATCATTACAAGTCATGCCAATGTGACATACCGATCAACGTTTCGGTACAAAAATGTTTAATAAAGTGGTATTCGTGAATTTGAATTTACAAAGAGCTAAGGGTGCGTACATATACCTAGCATAGACGTAACGACGTTTTCATAGCTCTCGGCGTGGCCATAATTAAAATGTCATTACCAGAAGGTCTTTGGGAGGATAACACAAGCACCAGTGCAACAAACAATAAAAAATCAATTTGACAAAATGAAACCAAAAAAATATATCAACGAATATTTACATAAAAAAACGAATTTTCATCAAGTCAATCTTTAAACAAATTTTTTACTTGTAGTAATAAAATTTAAAAGCTAAGAGAAAATTTATTAGATATGTAAAATAGATGTATCCATTAAGATACAGTAAGAGTAATTATTATTACTTCGTGTCGAAATGATAAAAGAATGAATGATTGTGTAAGTTTTCTCCCAGGACAATAAGCTCAGTATAATATGTCGCCGGTTCATCGTTTAAAGTATGGCAGATCGCCAACATTCAACGTTATATATCGCTGGTGTTTTTATCGCGTGTTTCTCGCGTGCACTCGATGGATTGACGGATGGATCATACATTTTCGGTGTTCAACCCATTCCGCATTCGTTTGACGTCTAAATTCTGAATGTTTCCATTTTCGCACATTTTATTTAATTTTACTTTTCGTTTGTGTGTTTCGAGATATATGCATTTCCGTTTTTTTTTCTGTACAAATTCTATGCTCCATGGTTCGTTTTGAAAATCAAAATAAAGAAGGATAGAAATCCAACCACCTCATTTGAGTGAGAGTAACACTTATGTTTTTTTCTCGCTTTCCTATTTGTTTAGGATGTTTTTTATCGCCCAAGAATATAAAGAATAAAACTATCACACCTTCACCCACCATCACATATCCTACGCCACTTTATCGCTTACACCCCTTAAGTATGCAAAGCTCTTGAAAAGGCTGACAAAGAGTGTCTTCGCGGAATCTATCAAAGTTGAATGGCGCGCATTAGCATAACTCCACATCTAATGCAGAGCTGCTAAGATCCTGAATTAAACATTTGTTTTTGTTGAAAGACAATACTTTTCTGAAATCTGTGTATTCTCCTATCAGCGGGAAGACCTTTACAGATTTTATACGTATAAGTAATCTGTAATATTTTTACTTCTGGTGCGATATCATGTCCGAGCAACAAACGAATTGCCCTATTGTGATTGTGTTCATCTATTATTAAAATTTTCACTTAACCCATAATAGAATTCCTTTCCTTCAAGCTATTGAGTTCGGTTCTTCTTTCTATTCTATTTGCATGCTAAGAAGCCGTTCCATTGAATCATGTCAACACGTTTTCTAACATAGATTGTCTAGTATGAGTTTCTAGTAGAGGCTCGGAGTCTGGACTTATGCCCGGTGTACATGACTTTCATTGAGTGTATGTATATACCAGCTTATAATGAATAAAAGAATTCGAATTTTGAATTTTGAATTTTATGGCAATACGCTCACCTCACCACCTACTTATTCCATAGGACGTAAAACGTAACTGACGAAATGTGGGAGTGTACTACACTCTTCTGCCAACTGCTTCGGAAATTACATGCGTGTTGTTATTATTTCAATTGAGAAATTAAAATTACTACTTCAGACTAGACCTTAACATCGGCCGCAACAACCAGAACCCAAACATAATATTAGTAAGAATGCATTTAGTATCATTTGGTATTGGTTCAACGCGAAGTACGACTAGGTACACAGAGCGTCGCTACTCTCGAGCACTTAGATTAGATTGTCGCTTCTTTATACTCTAGATCACATACTCTCACACTGTAAGAACAGAAACACAATCGTTGTCTTAAAACAATTGTTTCACGGAGAAACATGTGTAATGGAAACATTGCTCCGGGTAGGCCACGTACGTGTCCTAGAACCGTAGTACCTTTGGGTAAAAAAAACTTATCGTAAATTCCTTACCTTGAAAATATTTTGCAACGGCTCTTAACTTTCATAAGCCTGTCAGGTTTCCCATTAACAGTGTTATCGGTCTCTTAAAAACCGTCAGCGAAGGTATCGGCGACCCTATTAACGAAATTAAGAAGGCAATTAAAACATCCCCCTGTAATTAACGTTATGGATGATTTATGATCTTCGGAAACATCTGACGAAGGCGTCGGTTAGTTATCAATCACTTTAAATTGACTCGTGAAATAAAAAAAAATATTCTTCGATAGATGTCTGTCATAATGTGAGAGATATTTTTGCTTCTGTGGCTTTCGGGTGATTGATGAATCGGCATCGGTATAATGGGCTCCCATTTAACTTTTATGCATAAGCGGTTTCACGCCAAATTATATAATGAAATGGTTATTTTATTTTCGTTTAGCTATAATTTTGTGCAAATTCATGAATAAATAATTGATGCATGCTTCTTTAGTCATGCTTTAATAATTGTATAATAAAGCAGCATTTTACAAAGCTGGTCATTCTTTGCGGTTTTACTTCCGCTCTCGTTGAAATGATAAATGCGCTCAACATTCATAAGTAAGCCATTTGGGTAGGTATGTGCCTTTTTGTGCCTATTACGTGTAGTTATTGGCAATAGGCCCGTGTAAATAAGTGGCCAATACGTTATCTGCTATGAAGGATACAGTTATGATCAGGTACGGCACGGAGTTCTTCAAAGAAAGGTTTAACAGCCTCAGTTAACAACGCGCAACACTGACATATCGATGTTTCAAATGCCTATAAGCGACGGTCACCATCTAAGATTACGTAAGCCGTTTGTTTGTCAGAGTTCCAAATATCCATAGGGGACGGTGACCAAAAAACAACATTACAGGTTTTATGTTGAGAAAGATTACTTTGGTAATCCGACTTCCTGTATATTATACACAGTTTAGCTGACTTCCTTAGTTCTATACAATTTATTGAGAAAATTATAAACGTCGAAAACAACGATTTACGCGTCTAGCATTTGAATTACTTACGCTAAATAGTTAAGCCACATCCAACATATTTATAGCTTTCTTTACTCTGATAAATGTTATTTGTGCTATGAATAAGCAATTTTAATGAATGGATAATAATTTTATAATATATTGTTTCAGATATGGAAACGAGAGAAGTGAACCCGAAAAATAAACACCATTGTTCAATGGGTTTGAAATAAAATGAAACTGAATCAAAGAATTAATCCAATGAAGCGCATAATTCCAAATAACGTAGATAGAACAATGGATAACATTAACAAAGTACCATACAAACACAACACCACATATAACTCCATACATTTGTATCCATCAAAAAGACCACCTGATAATATAGCACACGAAATAAATACCGAAGATAGAAAAGTAACATACAAAGATGTAAGAAATGGTTCAAGAGAAAGTGATTTCATGATGCTGGTTGAAGATTTCAGTGACTACTTTTATGGGAACGCTAGCCATGATGTGTTTAGTGGCCATAACGATACACTAGATATACTGAACGATGTTTATACAAATTGTACATTTAATGGAACCTTTAACATTTCGTGTTTTGTTCGGTCCGATCCAATGCCCGAGTACAACCTGTGGGCATTGTTGTTGTTGATATTTCCATTTTTTACGTTGTTCGGGAATGTGTTAGTTATAATGAGTGTTGTGAAGGAAAGGACTCTGCAAACGGTGACGAACTACTTCATAGTGAGCTTGGCGGTGGCTGATTTGTTGGTAGCGGTGGTGGTAATGCCGTTTGGAGTATATTATCTGGTGAGTTTTAGAGGCTTAGTAACTTTATGGATCATACATGTAGTGATATTAATTTAGCTTTTTAAGTATTCGGGAATCAGTTATTCTTTTAAATTACCTATCAGTTTAATAATGGGTAGAGCAAAAGTGTGAATAATGATTTGGATTGGTTGCCATAGTTTTAAAAAGAAAAAAAATTTGGGTTATGTTTTCAGAGAAGATTTATTTCAAAGTGTAAGATTTAAAACGTAGAGTTCGTAAATTATATCTGTCATATGAAC
>DWEE01001804.1:0-12559 GCA_018245755.1 Parelbella macleannani
CGGCTATATACTTCAAATTTAAAAAATAGGGCAAGTTTGTAATTCAAAACATGCATCGTGTTGCCAATCATTTTATTCATTTGTTAACATAAATACAACTGTGTATACTGTCAATCATCTTATTTATTTGTTGGTTTTATAGAAATTGTGGGTCTCAATAATCAAGTTGTTACGCATCGAAGACAATTATTTTGGTAATAAACATTGTTTGTTTTCCGTATGCTTATAAATAAAATTATGTGTACAATTATGGATATCAAAATGTGTTTATTTAGACTGTCTCGTTGGTCGAATGCTTACAAGCGCAACTGTTGGGTTTTTCTAACTTGCTATTCCCAGCAATGGGTCTATTTTCGGATTTCAGTGCCGTCTGGTTTATGGCAATAGCTTCACCTCCTATTCTATGGTATTACGTATAATTTTACTGATCAATCGTGGAAGTGTACTACACTCCTCTGAATGTCTGTTTCGAGAAATACAGGCGTGATGATATTTATTTCATGATATCAGGTGTGTTCCGGGATGCTATTATTATTTTAATTACCCGGAGGCCAACATTTACACTATTGATGACGTCGTTGTCGGTGTTTTTTTTCTTTCCAGCCGTCACGTCGTTTATTATCCTGTGTGCAATTTGCCTTTTGAAAATGTACAACGTTTGCAAGGACGTCGTCAAATGAAAATTAAGAAAATTTATGCGGCCCTAGTTTTGACTTTTACAAGTGAACTTTATCAGTAGACAGCATGGAGTTATGTTCCAGGTTTCAATTCTCCATTTTTTCTATTTCCAATTTGGAAAAGTTTCATTGATTACCCTCTAATAGGAAAATAGATTTTCTTCCAGTTCTTCAGTTTCTGATTATGATTCAAGAATTGCGATCTGATTGCTTTTATATGAAAAAAAAAACAAATCGCAACACGCCAGCGTAACAGAGCTACGAGGAATAGGACTGGAACAATAAACGTTTCAAATAGCAGTCCAGCGCATCGCTTAATGAATAAACTTACTTCATTACATCGGGAACAACTCTCGTTCACTTTGCATTGAAGTTTGTACAGTCTTGGTTAATTTGTGTTACGTTTTGGTCAGTATTTAGAGGGATTCTACATATATATCTTGTGGTCCTTGGTAATTTATAACTTTCGTCTATATTTTGTATACAAACTGCATACAGAAAATGTGTGGGGAGCCTCTTTTAGGTGCGTGCACATTAAATTATAAGTTGCTTATATAAGTTAGTTGCTAGAGAGTTTAATGTTAAGTAGAAATTAATGTTGTCTCGTTATTTTGACTTACTACTTTCGTTTTTAACCCTTACTGTAATTGCGGACACATCAATTTAAACTTTTAGAAAACACGAAGTTATAACTGCTAATTATTAACTATAATTGATCTTGACCGTATCCATACGTTTAATATCTGTGTAAATCTAAACCAAAAGATAAAAGTACGCGCGACGCAATGTTCACTGGCTGAAAGCCAGCCGGTCGGGGAGGTGGGTGCGATAAAAAAAGAAACTAGTCCAGTTCAAAATTTAAATGTCTATGCTTGACGCACGACTTCAGTACGTGACCCCCGGGATACCGAGCGGCTTTTTCCAGTTTACACCGGTTTTTTGCCGTTAATATTCACGAGGTTTCTCGCCATATTGGATATCGTACATTAGTTGGCAATAAGTTTCCGTTGCTTAAATTCAATTAACATAATTAAACATTGGTGTTGCACGTGTCATAAATATTTACCTAATTAATTTATCTATAATGTTTATGAAATATACCTATAATATGATATGTTTATGAGAACGTTATATGTATATGATCGATTGACCTGTGACGCAGAATTTTCTGTTCAGGATAAGCATACATTAGAAGTGTTAACGCAAATTGTGCCTAATAGAACACATTAGCATACAGTGTTCCAACAAAGGTCGGGAACAACGCATCTATGATCATATATGGTGAGTACAAAAATATACATATATGGACGTCCCGAATTGACGTCTATTGACAGATTGCATGATACATAAGTTATCTTTCCTCAGGGCGTAAATATGATCCACCGTAAGTGAGCAATGAGGATTTGCTAATTATATTTTATCTTGGTACCTATATAGGAGCCCCTGTATAGGTAAAGCTATAGAACTAATTGCAAACTTGTTTAACATAACGACACTATGTATTTTCCCGGGGTAGTCAGAGAAGTGGAATACGTTCCAACGATTCGCCAATTATGTTAAACCTTCCTTAGCCTGTTGCCAAAATGTATATAAAATATCCCATCATCAGCCTATGTCCACTGCTGAATATGTGTCTCTTTTGAAAGGTTTTCATCTATAGTTCCACGAGATGCCTGAAGATAATAGTTTAATAACAGACGGTCAAATTGAAGAGTCACAATATTTATTTTAAAATCAAAAGTGCACTTCTAAAAGCGTTTATTTAATCTGTCTGTTTCTGTAATCTGTTTATTACTAATCTTTTATCTTCACCACTCTATTACTATACAATTATTGCAAAAAAAAATTACTAAGTAGGTAATTTTACGCTCACGTCCATCGACGTCACCTGAGTGATTTTAGACACCAAATAACATATAATGACAATACGAGTAAAATTTAAAATTTATCGAAGATGGGTTATAATGACCATTAAACGTTATTTGAGACATACAAACTACAAATGATTGTAGCGTTCAAAATTCGTACGAGAATTGTGCGAACAATACAATGGGTGGAAAATGTGCGAATTTCGCAAGAGTTATTCTGATAATGTTCACCTCGCACGCTGCGACGTACCCGTACATACGTCCCGGCGAGCTCGCAGGATCACTGAAATGCATATTTATGATTCCCGTAACAAAATACAAGGATATTCGCGTGTGCCGTATTTTAGGGGTCTCGTTAGCTTTGACTCGTTCGCAAATTGATTCGACTAACTATACATTATGTGAACCAAATAATTTCATAACTATGTTGTGATTATGTCTGCAATATGACTTATGTATTATGATAATGTATATACAGGTAACATGCAATATATTTCTTTTTGTGATAGGCTCTGAATGAAAGAAATATTGATATTTTTTTATTATTACATCGTCATTAGCAGCCTGTCTCTGTTTTTTTGGGGTTTTTGCACAAAATCCCCATCTAGGTATGCGGGTTGGGGATTGTAAAGCACAGCTTGAACCGCCTACGCTGCTGTCGGAGGGCGGGAGGACATTTAGCTGTGCTTAGGTAGGCTGTGTTATACCGCGATTACCCGGTTGCTAGAGTTTTCGTCCTTGGTATGGCAGGATGCACCGCGGGTGGATATAGCTTGTTTAAGCTCTTATAGTGGAGTTTGAACTCTTACGCCCTTATTGTATACTTATACCAATGTTATATTGTTTAAAGGAAATCTATCTCACTATTTGTTACATGCTTACGACAAAAACTTTGACCTGATTTTTTCGTAGATATTTGGTATGTAGATTATCTCCAACCCCGAGCAAAGGATACAGGCTATTTTGAATGTAAATATATTTTAAATCAAACACTAAAAGAGTGAAATAAGGGACAAAATACCGTATGAGAATTATTTAGGTTGTCCTGTGAAAGAGATATGTATCTAATAACAAATAGGTAAAAATATTCCCTATAAGCCTGAATTGATTTAATGTGATGTATTGGTTCTAGTTATCAAAAAATAGTATATAAAGTGCTTCATTTAAAACGGTCACTCAAAAATCTAGCCGCTTCATATTTTGACAGGCTCAATAAGTCTGACAATAAATTAATGTTGTTTTATTAGAACTGCATTAAGACCAAGCGTTTAGATGTCAGCACTGTCGTCTTTGAGTGTTGCCAACACCAATTAACACTAACAAACAGTCTTATTCAAAATAGAAACAACTGAATTAATTTACATTTACGGTTTTTTCGTGCATTTGGAGTTCTTTTCACAAAAAGAATATAGATAGGTACGCAGAACTAGAGAAGGTAAACATCTCACACAACGATACCAATTGTTGCTATGGACGCTAATATAATTTAGAAGCGTTTGAGCAACACTGATCAACTTTCCGCCATTATTCGGGACAGCCTTGAAGGTTTGCGGTCTGTGGCGTGACCACAGACAATATCAAATTGCGAACTGAGCCGTTCCCATATCTTTACCTACTTTAGACAACTTTTACTATCACAAATGTTATGTAATTTCATATTTGTTAATTATGAAAAGAGGCCGCATAAATGTAGTGAAATTATATACACTTTTATTTAGATTCTTTCCATTGTTTCATTATTCAATAACTTGTTACTTTGATCTTGAAACACAAATGGTTGTAGAATTGATTTTATGATGGATGCGGGTTTCTCTTCGGGTTTTGATGGTTGTATGTTTTGGTTGACACAGCGATTTTGGTACGAAGATGCTCATTTCTTAAGTTAAAAATAGCTTTCAGATATGCTTACCTCTTCATTGATATTCATATTCAAATAGGACTAATGGAAACTCATGTAAATTTAACAACTATTTATACAGAAATCCAATTAGCCGTTGTACACGGACATAGTATTTTAAAGATTGAGCTAGCCCATAGGATTTGAACTGAGGTATATGGCTTTTACGCTTCTAATTTGTCAAAGGAGACTCTTGTTCAATAATCGAAGGCTAAAAGTATCGATTTGTTTTGGTGGTAATGGTTTTAGGCTCTGTGTAACGGTTATGATCTATCGTAGCGGCCAATAGATCTATATCTTACTTTACTTAATTTATTTGCCTTCTGCCTTCTTTGAGAATCTATTATTTTCTAGCGCCCCAAAAAATTACTTTCTTTTCAAATTTACTTCGTGTTTCATATTAGTCTTTTCCTTTTCAGAGTTAAACCTTACATGCTTAGTAATATTATGACTCTTTACTTCTATCTGAAAGCTCCCAGCACCCACAAAAGGGCGTTATCGCCACTTCCAATTTGAAACACTGTTCTATATATATGATTAATCTCATAAACATTACGTTAATTTGCAACAAACTCAAAGGTGCGGGTAAAACATTTTATTTGTGATATTTTAAAGTTAAATTATAACGGTTGGTTTTTGTACCCCATGAAAAGGGGAAAAGAGGACCGAGGGGAAGGGGGGGTAGCGGCCATGTTGTCCAAACAACACATATAAAATGAATCTACCCACCCTTACTTATCACACTTGACCGATAAAACGCGGCACTTGAACGTGCGTAAATCTGCTATCATCGTGAATTTTTCGTGGGACTCTGGCCGGTTGTGGTTTTATTACTGGTTGCCGCGTACCCTTGTTAGCGAAAATGTCATGCGCAAAACATACACAGCGCCCAGACACCGTCTGTTTAATTTATCATGATATTGTTGCCGACCGGCCGCGTTAGGCGCCCTGCGAACGTGATTACGCGACTGTCTTACGACAATCGTACAGAATTTGTTTTATTTTAAGACCATGGTATAAACAAAATTTTTGAGATTTTCACTATATATTCGTACATTTAAGGCTTAAATCAGAAAGTCTTAATGTAAATTAATAGGAGAAGATTTGTATATAATTTATTATCATGTCCTTACGCTATGTTCAGGTTCCCGAGACTTACAACTCCCCTATAAGCCTGTATTTCATGTATGAGTATTTAATATCTTATATAGGAATTTGTACATTATGTATACATGTATAAAGTCCTATTTACTTTTACGTATCATTTTTAAACTATATTTTTTCAATATATTCGTCACTCAAATTAGCCTGCGATTTTGCTTGATTAAAAGCGGGATTTATATTTATTTATAAGTTCACTTATTTCATTACATATCATTTCCGATTATAACTGATCTGTAAAAGCTATTTTGCAGGCATGCCCATTTCACACGACCGATCGTCAATCGCAAATGTGAATATGGCCTTAGATACCGTTTTTGAGCGTCTGACTCAGCGAAACTCTGCAATCGACTGTGAAATTTGTTGCTCTCCGTGTTATGTAAAGAGATTCAGCGATTCAAAGGACATTAATAACAAGCTTTCAGTCACTGTTCAGTGGAAACATTTCTTTTTCAATGTTTGCTTTAGAATCAACGTTATTCATTTTGTAGTTTTCATTTGCTTATAGACAATCCGATGTCGGGCATTTGACTGACGTTTTGTAATTCTAATAGGTTTAAACTGGTGACCTCAAATACATTGATCGTGTTGGCAACTTTGTTGGAGATTTTTTTTTTATCTGTGTCCTGTCGCTTTCTGTAAACTCGTGAGTTCCCGCCAAAATTATAGATTTTTGATATTTTGGTAGGAGATCCTCTGTGTTATATATTATTATATATTTATTATTATACATTTTTTTTAGTTTTGATCAGAGCAGACATGCCATAATTCTAATTCAAAACCCCTGTAAATCTTTAATTAATTAAGTTTGTTATCCATTAAGAATTACAATTGCTAAATTTTCCTTATATCTTTAATATATACAAACACAAAGCAGTGATTGCTTAGTAGTTTGAAATTCACCATCTCAATCCAAGGGTCGGGTACAAATTTTGATGGACTTGTTAACAAAAGGTGCATTTTAAATTCAAATATTTGTACTTGTTATATCAGTAAAGAAAAACGTCTTAAGGAAACCTGCACATCTTAGAAGTCCTAAGAGTTTGTTCCCTAAGGGGTGTAAAGTCTGCCAACCCGCACTTGGTCTTAACATTCTGATACTGAGAAAAGACCCGTGTTCCAACCGTGGAATGATAAAAGGATCAAAAAATATAAATATACACATTTTTTTTTTCTTTTGTATGTATTTGGCTATTTTATTATTAATTTTACGTAACATTTTTGTTCGTATAGAATATTTCATTAGAATTTAGATTCGCGTGTGTTATTAATGAGAGTTAAAATCACATCTGCGGTGAGAGGGATACCTAATATTTGTTTTACTCTGTGTTGAGTCTCCTTTTATGTCGTGTTGCTTTTTGTACGTCACACCTCTGTCTCGTTTCGTTAAAATATAATATTAATTGTCACATTATGAAACATTTTGTTATAAATTTCATTTTTCCCAATACTAATAACACCAAAGTAAATGAAAAAGTATTAAAATTATAGACATATGTACCTAATGCTAAACTTCTTTGTTCCTCACTCGACTTTGCTGATGAGATTTCTGTACCGTCTAAAGTCCATCACGGGAAGTGTTAAAGTCTGACATTTCTGTTGATAGCACCATTCCCGTCTATTCAAAGGGAGTTGAAAAGTTTTATGAATATAGAGTATAGGGGGTACAGATAAAATCTGCCACGTTCGAGCTTGGCTTCAAACATTCGTTCCTCCTATTGCATCCTTTACCACACCGGCTGGAGAACTGCCTTATTATTTATGAAAGCGAAAGGTGCTAGAATGTTCTAAAGCTGGACTGAGTTTTATCCTCGGATTTATTTAGATTCACAGTAGTGGTTTTTTGCAGTGTTTGGACGTATCAGGTAGGCAGATATTTAAATTCAACGTTTTAATAAGTCGTCTCAGATAACAAGATCATTTTACTTGATTCATGATTAGCGGTAGCAAATATCTCTGTAATTAACAGGAGTATTCGTTCTGTGTCGGAGTGAAAAGTTAATGACTACATATATGAAAGTATACGTGTAGATAACTGGTATTTGTGTTAATCAGATGTATCGTTATCATAAATTGGGTTCTGTCTAATTTAGTATCAGATTTTCGCCTGTGACTTACCTCGAGATTAACATTATAGCTATTTGCTGGCATTATTGCAATTTGTTACGAACTAGGAACCCTAAGGCCTTAATCACGCCGTAATTCTTTATTATAACACGGAATAATCTTGTTTAATCCTAAAGTCATTAGGAGAGTCTTTACAATGAAAAAATATCGTCGCTTCTTTTGAGCTAACTAAGCTCATTCGAATAACTAGTGTTGTAAGCATGTCGATATTATTGTGTCGATGTTTCACTCTATCCTATTTTATTATTATAACATAACATTACGCATTTAATACGATTGTCACCTGAAAATTTATTTTTGTTAAGCAACTTAATAACTTGAAAATTTACTGGTATATGGTTAAACAAAAACTTTTTATCTTAACGTTTTAGAGTTTTAACGAATTTAATTCATGTGGAATAAAAGGTTTCGAAAAACATTATAGTATGAGTATGTCTTTTAATTACTGAGAACTCAACATTTCATATTATTCTGTAAGTATTGGTTGCAATAAAAATGAAAAAATGAACAATAATAGTTCTTACTAAATTTTGTCGATACTATCAGCACAATGTCACATCACTAGTATTGCGGTGTGCAACACTAAATAGCCTTTTTCTTTACCTAGTTTTTCTCAAAGGGATTAGTGGGTTGCTTATTTTTATTTACAAACACAGGAATTTCTTTAAACGAATACATAATTAAAGTATTTTATGAGAGTTCTAAAAAAGCTTTTCATTAAAAGTTTGTCAATAGATTACCTGTTCTAGAAATTACTGGTTATATCAAGGAAGTTTCAGGTAAGTTTGTTTTATTAATTGTATTTTACAGGTACTTTGAGAATTCAAGTAGTTTACATATAATTTATAGATTATGAAAATAATATTTTATTATTAAACGTTGCGTGATTGTTCGTACATTATTAAATTGTGTATAGGCTCAACTGGTGTTTTTGTTTTCGGGATAGCTCCAATATATTAGTTCTTAACCAATGTTCCTCTTCATGAGCTCCAGCCGATTGCAGCGAGGTCGTCAAGCTACATAATTTAATCATGCACAGATTGTAATCCTGATTGTAATTATTATCATATCATCACGCAAGGGCTTTTTCCGAGTAGGTAGAAAGCACCGATTGTCAAATATCCCCGTTCTTACATATTCGATCTGCTTTTTCCATATTTATTATTATCATTTTCTTTTATTCTTTATGTCCCTTTTGATAATTTCAAAAATTTGTTTTATCCTCGTCTCAACAGAAAAAAAGAATTGCAAATACACTATTAATTTTTAATTTTATATTTAAAAGCACCGGCTTCCACTGTGAACTGGATATAATTGATGTGCTGATTTCAAAGTAGAATAACTAAAGCACTTACAAAGTCCGTCTTGTAAACTCACCCCGTATAAAACTATTTCTTAAAGTAGACCAGGGGAAATGTTGGTTTCATTCGATATTTAAGAAGCGGAGCACGAATACTATGTTTTTCTCCCTCCAACGTTTGAGTGGGAAAGAGAGGGTGCAAAAGTTATTAATCTGTGGTTGGGGTAGCCGCACTCTGTATGAGATTCCTTTAAGATAAGATTTAGATGATTTCGTGTTTTGGGATTTTTTCATACTGAAAATATAGGGATCAGGCTAAGTGGTCGTGTACTAATGATGTATGTGGAAAATTCTAAGAACATTTTTATGCAAAAATGTATTCATGTCTGTAACTAGAGCTTATGACATGACAGTGTATTTTATATGCTTGTAGAATTGTTCTCTTGTGGTGTAAACTATTGGAGAGACAATGACATAAGGATAAGAATAGGGTGTCGTTACATTTGTTTGAATGTCAGAAATCATTTTAGATATATTCATTCACATTACATCCAATATAAGGAATACAGAGTATAAACTGCTAATTAAATTATAAATGAAAGAATTTTTACTGTTCTCCTTTTTAAGTTTAATGAGTTCAACTATAAAGGTACCTAAGGAAATTGCTTTCTTAATGTGTAGGTTTGCTTTTAAAATTCATTCTCCCTTACGTATATTAGATTAGATCGAGGACAGCGTGTTGAAATTGTATTGATTAGTGGTCTTAACATCTTTTAAATTTTATTATTATCTGTATTATTATCGATTAGAACTTTAAAACTAGCAAATATTCTCATTAATTATTAATCGTATGATGAATAAATAAAATACTTGATTAAATTTTAATATTTTCGTTTAAGACAAGTATGAAATCGTTTGCGACGGAAAATTCTAGAAATTACTTTGTACGTCTCAAATATGGAACGAATTTCCTTCTGAGGTATGGAGTAGTAACTTTTGGGGCTTTTCAAGAAATATCTTTAATAATACGTTCGACGCCTCTGAAGCTGCATATGTACATCCATACGAATAGATAGCGACTGGCTTTTTTGTAACTTCATGCCTCTATTTCTCCAAAGGGAGAGTGTAGAACTCATTTTTTTCAACAGTTATGTTGTGTGTCCTATACAATAGAAAGTTAGCATTTCCTATACATTGCACAATAAATCCAGCCTCCGTGCTACTATAAAGAACGTCAAGTTAGAAAAACCCAATAATATGTACATATTTTTCAGGTCACCGATGAGTCCTTTTTGTAAGTTGGTAAAAAAAGCAGTTGTTCAGTTGTTTTAATTTCAAGATGAAATAACTATCGGTTTTAGTTTATTCAATAAACAGAAAAACAATTAACGGTATAACATATATAGGTAATAAAACGGAATCATCTATATACATTCAATTAGTTTTCCGCCGAATGACAATAGTCATTATGTGCGTCCGGATGAACGTATTTGCATCGATTTAACATAAAGAGTGTATAATTTTCCCGGTCGCGCGTACGTTGGCTAAATAGAGATAATATTGAATGGACGGTGAATCCGATATATTGTTAGTTGCGCTCGTTGGGATCTGCGGTTGCATTTTAGAAAGGTTAGGGTGTGGTCACATACCACCGATGCGTTATTGCAGGCGGTGACTATAAATGTAACGTCATGCTTATCATCCTCGCGGAAGTAAGCAGAGGAGTTAAGTACATTCTCACGTTTCGTTAGTTTCGATTATATCACATCATGGGATAGGTGGTGAGTCTTTAGCCATTCTGTCACAAATCCAGACTTGCAGCGATTATTAGAAAATACTACTAGAAATTATCCAATAGTAACCGACTCAGGATTTTAACTTCTCGATCAGCTGATACGTTTGCAACAACTCGAGCAACGAGGCAGTCTTGGTGAAGATGATGCCACAGTATCCTTTTCCGCATTGTTATTATTATTTTTTCTTTACGCAAGATCCTTTAGGAGGTAGGTAGAGAACATCGAGTGCGAAATATTTCTATTATCTTACAGACCTGCCGTGACTTTGTTTAGCTTCCTAAATTATATGGTTTGGCTAGCTTTAAGTTCCAAACTTCTAGGTGTGTTGCATTTCTATGGAATCGGAGGATCGGCACAAGCTTAAAGCGATCTCGAATAAGTTTAAAGGCGTTTAAATTTTGAGAACTCTATAATCTCTAACCGAGAGCTCTTGTCTTTTCTTAGAAGATTTTCTATCCTGCCCGTGAAGACCAGAAAGTTTTGTTCTTCGTATCTCATCAAAAACGCTTCTACTGTTTTTCATTCTGAAATTTGGCTGAAGTTTCTCCAACTACGTCAGACGAAATAGTCACAAGATGGGCTAATTTGGGATAGTTTTATGGCGATAAAAACAGTTCCTACTTGTGTCGTACAGAGTTAAGTTTTATTATTTGTACTTGTAATTTTTTACATCCTTCAAACGAGATCGTAACATTTGTTGGAAACAATTTCTCCCACCAAACTTATATTTTCACGTCCATTCGCGCCCTTCCATCACCATTAGAATTGTGTTGTTTCCAAAACATTCGTTCCTTTACTGCATAAATACGAACATTTAGAAAGTATTAATGAATGTTTTGCATATAAAAAAGCGAAAATTTTTCGGCCCGTCCGCTCTACCTTCAAAGACTTAGTGTTCTGTTATTTCCCCTGTTATTCGCAACTTTTCTTTTGATCTCTTTTTTATTATCCACCAAAATATAGGGTGTTACTGAAATCGCTGTGTTGTTAGTGCCATCTATAGATACTGCTTCAATAACTTCACTTCTTATGTTTAGGTAGCTAGCATAACCTAATGTCACGCCTTTACGCCCGAAGGGGTAGGCAGAGGAGTGTAGAACATGAAATAGGTGGTAAGAATATTGCCATGTAGCAGGCTTTATGCAACTACCCGCGTAATAATAAAGTATTGACAATATAGAGTTATTAAGAAAGTACGTTACGTATATTCTCGGTTGTAATCCTCTAAGAGGTAGGCAGGGGAGTGTACTATATTCCCATGTTTCGCCAGTTGTAAGAAAATACGTATAAACATTTTCAGAATATCTCTACATTCATAATCATCAACAGCCTGTTTCGATTCACTACTGGCCATAGGCCTCTTTAGTAGCGCGCCACTGAGCTCGACCTTCAGCTCTTCGCCCCAACCACTTCCAGCCACTTTTTAGATATGAAATAGATATACATGTGTATTTATCTGCTACGATGTTATACGATAACAGAAAACGTAACGCATTAAATAACATAGTAACATATTAATAATAAAAAATCTTATACGTCTGCTGCTGAATTATTTATTACGAAGGTATTGTTAAGTATTTCTATACGATATGGATACCAGTTCTCTGTATGTTGACTGTCATAAATGGCCCAATGAAAAGATTTTCAGAAATATCTACTTAATATTACTTATCCAATATTTACGTAATATTGGATAAGTAATCTACATAAATAAAACGATACCGGTATGCCGT